>RJWH01000067.1:1651818-1863169 GCA_004363575.1 Solenodon paradoxus | reverse complement strand
TCTGTCTCTCTTTCTTTGTCTCTGTCTCTCTCTCTCTCTTCTTTCTCTCTTTTGGTTGGTCAAACTAAATCAAGTTTCTCAACTTCAACACCATTAATATTTGAACTCAGGCACACCCGGATGGTTCACATGGTTATCCTATGCCTGGGGAGAAGTCCACAAACAACCCAAAGACATGGGTTTGAGTTCTGGGACAGGAGGAACAACTAAAATGAACAACTTACTCTCCCTTCCTTCCATCATTCTTTCCTTTTTTGCCTTCCTCTTAGAAAAAAAAAATACATGGGCTCAAATTTTATTATGGAGGGACTGTCATGCAATATAGAAATTTCAGCAGCATCCCTCCCTTCTCTAGGCAATCACATATCCAGTTTTTTTTTTTTTTTTTAATCACTGTGGGCTTAGTTTGCATTCTCTAGAATTTTTTATCAAAGGTCAACTGTATGAACTCTTTTGTGTCTGGTTTCTTTCATGCAGCATAATGAATTTAAGATTCACCTGTGTTATTCTGTCGATTGCATACCCTTCTCTCGCCCCTGACCTTTTTAAAATATTAAGTATGGCTATTTTAATATGAATTATGGCTATTCCACATTATGTTTATCTAGGCCTGTTGATGCATATTTGGGTTCTTAGGTTATTTTGAACTGCACTGTGCACATTCGTGTAACACTCTGTGTGGGTTTATATTTTCATTTCTTCTGTGTGACTACATAAAAGTGGACTGGCTGGGTCCTAATTGAAGGTGTGTATTTGATTTTTAAGAGACTGCCAAATAGTTTTTCTAAGTGGTTGTGTCGTTTGCATTGCTCCCAGCAGCGTGTGAAAGTTCTAGGGGTGTCGCATCCTCGCCAATATTTGACCATGTCAGTCTGTATTTTCTTAAAGTGTAAATTTATGTCAACAAATGGTTGCAAATGTATAAAATTAAATATATATATATATATATATATATATATATATATATAAAATGAATGATCTAGGGCATTTTTCAGTGATTGAAGTAACTTTTAGATTCTCCCTTACTTTTTTCCCACTTAGGTTATATTAAGTTGTATACTTAGGAAAGAAAATTCATGTTATTCAAGTCAGTAGGGGAATATTTAATTCATTGTAGCTGACGTTTGCAAAAGACATCACTGTTATTATTCCAAGAGGAAACATTCTGTTCTTTAAATCTCTAAATTACAACTGGGGAAGGAAAAAAGTGATTAGCATTGTATATGGGCGAGGGTGTCTAGATTGGAATGTGGAAATTTCCACAATAGTTCTAAAGCATATCATACTATTGTTCTCACACCGTGTCTCCACGTATATGGATTTCAAAGGTTGGGCAGCCAAATTCAGGTCATTACCCCTGTCAACTTCCACTGTGCTGCCTCCTATTTTGTTTGCCATTACTCTGGCCATAACAGGGCCTCCTGGGAAACCAAAGTTCATGAGAAATTGACAGGAGTCAGGAAGAGTCCCTGATTTTTTCTGTGGGCCCTGATGACACCGAATATTGCTCTCACTATTAAGTCATCAGCAAGCAAAGCAGCTGGAGTGGGGCAGAGGGGTAAAAGTCTAGGGTGGCGAGGAGGACACAGTGGGGTGGTTACTGAAGTACCGTCCAGCCAGGGCGACCACCCGGGACAGCTTGAGTTCCTGAAAGCTCCCCAAGACGTGGTGATGATATGTAAGAATTCCCGGGGCTTCACTGTAATGTGGAGAGAGCAAAGAGGGAGAAAATAGAAGGCAATTTTTTTATGACCTAGGAAAAGAACTTCTAAAAAATACAAAGCAACCTGGAGCAAAGTTCCCCATTTGTGTAGTGAAGGTACTAACCATGACCTTGACCTACTCCCACGGTGGCATTTTTGGTGGAGGTGTACCTGTTAGACTAGACGTGTCAATGAAGCCTTACTTAAATCTCAGCACGTGCAGGAGCAGGGTGGCGGAGGGGAGGAGGCGTTCTGGGAGGATATCAGAAGCCTGACGGCTGCTTACCAAGAGCCACCCGTCTCGGCCTCAGTTTTCCTCATCTGTCATGCAGCACAGCTAACACCCTTATCAAAGGACTGGAAGGAAGGTCAAAATATACAACTGTGTGAAAGGGATACTTAACAAAGGCTTTCTGCTCATAATATTTTCACATTTTCCAGTGATCTCAGTTCTGCAAAATTCCCTCATTATTACATGTCTTCAAAGGCAAAAAGGGACTATAACATTAAAAACAACGTGTTGGGAGTCTTTTTTCCTTTCTTTTAAAGGAAAGGTAGAGGCAGGAATTAAGGTGAGTAGGCAGACAGTGAGAGGAGGAAGAAACATCTTTATTTAATAAGTTTTATTTTGTTGTTCATCTTGGTTGTCCCAACCCCCATCCTGTATGCCTTGCTCTTCCCCTCAGTCCTGGGTCTCAAACCCAGGTCCTTGGGATGTACTTGGGTGGACTTACGCCATGCAGCCAGAGGTGGTGGACTTGTCCATTCTACCACCAGGGGGCGCCACTTTGTTTTGCCTATTAGCAACCCTTGCAAACAGGCAGTTCTTGCTGGATCTTGGCTGGCAAAAGTTTCTTTCTACTCAGTTATGAAACTTAGCGTATTTTAGTTACCTTAATTTTAGATTTCATACTAACTGGCTTTGTAAAATTGTACCAAATCTGTCCTCTCTCAAGAGTCTCCAAAGTTTCTCTCCAGCAGACTCTGGAATGAGCTTTGTTGGCCAGATGACAGTGTTTCCATGCCTACTGGTCCTGTTTTCCAAACTGATTTAACTCCAAAAACATTTTAAACTTCCTGAAAGCTTAAATGATCCGAGGTGTTCTCACACATTCTCTGGAAGATAACTTTTGAAGGTCAAAGTTCATGTTTTCTTTATAAATACGATGATTCTCTCTCTGCGCTGTAATATCTGTCAAAGGTCATGGCAGCTCTCAGCAAAGATGTCTCCCCACTCCCTCCTTGCCCTAATCCCTTTAATTCTTTGGTCTCCAGCTGCTTCTCTTGGTGACTTGGTGTTTCAGGAGATTTTACCTGTTCTGGATGAGCATGGAATCCTGGAACTGCCTTGGCGAGGGCTTCTCATGTGTCTGACTCGGGGAACTATAAATAGCATGATAAGCCCAAAGTAATCTCCAAGGAAATAAAAGTGGATAACGTAACTGGATTATTCTCAGTTATCTTGCAGAGATATCTGTGTGACCAGATGTCTACACATGGTGGTGACATCATTTCTAGTCGCCTTTTAATCTGTTGGCGGCTGACTTCTGAAAGCTTCTGAGATTTTTTTTTCTTTTTTCCCCCCAAGTCAAAGGCAGCCAGCAGTTTTGAAACCTCCCCTATTGAATTGTCATTTTGACTTTCCTGAGTTATTTTGTCAGGTTCATTTTCCTGTATTGCCTCATTTTGGGCTCCTTTTCTTTTGGTGGGGGGAGGAGAGGTAAGAGAGTGGTTGCTAAGAAAGAATCTTCTCTGTTTATAGCCTTCTAACAAATAGTGACAGCTGAAAGACGAATATGGTAGTGTGTTTGCAGGAGGATGATGGAAGGAGGCCAGCAATTAGCAGCCTCTGTGCACAAGCGTTCACAATGAAGCCTTTGAGAAGGTTGGCTTGCATTATGCTTCCCCCAGATTGCTAGAAATAATTTAAAAAGGTGTTTTCCTTATGCCTTCAATGACAAATTTATTTCCAGATATCAGTCAGGATTGTATAACTTGGTAGGATTGTAAAATGACCTTGTCTTCTTTTTATTTTTTATTTTTCTCCAAGAAGCTTTTGCTTAAGCGGAGCCAAATCTGGGCATGATTTGTATCCATTTTCAGAACAGAATTCTTTGACCTTTGAGCTAGACTGTCAAAAGCCCAAAGGAAACCAGAAGTAGGTTCAGTCACGTTCACCTTTTGTCCTTAGTTTGGGGGAATGTACTCTATTCGGGTTTGCCTTACAATAGGATAATAGCAATTAAGCTGGAGCTTAGAAAAACATTGCATGAGGAAAAGAAAAAAATTTAAAGTGTCTTTCTTTTGAATATTGGTATGTAAGTGGGTATTCGGGCTCTTCATGTCGTAATTGCAGCATAAAAGAAATGGTTATCTGGCATAAAACAGAAGGCCCTGAAAGAATGCTTATTGAAAAGGAGGCCTAGTGGAAGTGGGGATAAGCGTCTAGTCTTCAGCTACGGGTAACAGAGAGATAGCGATGAGTAATGGCACCAACATGTGACCATCAACTAGGCCCCAGACACTCTTCTCATGTTCCTTACACAGGCATCAGCTCATTCAGTCCATCACAGCTCTACCAGGTAGGTACTGTTGTTATCTTAATTTGCAAAAACACAGAGGACATAATTTTTTTCAAAATATGCAGTACATGGTGGTGGTCTAAATCCAGGGTGGCTTGGTCAGAAGCTGTGCTCAGACCATGGGACTAAAACACATAGGACTTGGATGTGGAAAGAAGCATTAAAATTTTAACATTAACTTTTTTCTCAGTACTTGATGCAAAAGCTGAATGTCTCACTTCATTACCACTATTCCACATTTTCTTTTCGTTTTTTAAGAGGAAGTATGGAAGGGAGAGGAGGAAGATACATTTAAGGATGGAAGGGAAAGGAGAAAGCCTCTTCCTTCAGTTAGTTGTTCACTATGGTTTTTCACCCTGGCTCCAGGTCTTGAACTGGAGCCTTTGGACTTTACGAGATCCAGATGCTAGTGTTTCAGCCACATGAGCCATACCCCACATTTTCTTTTTTAACATACAAGTGTCTGGATATATTTAGTGTGGGGTCTAAAGTATGTCAGAAATCACCCAAAAGCACATGGTGTCAGGAGATCAACCAGTAACTAGTTCAGAAAAGTTTGAGTGATTTCAATTACTTTTGGAGAGATTTCAATCCTCTTGGAAAGCTGGGTACATATGTCAATAGACAATTGATTAAGGGCTTGTCCTTGGTTCAGGATGAAATTCAGACTCCAGCTAACAAACCCTCTGCTGCCATTTCATTCTCTGATAGGTGATTTGGCAAATGTGATTCTCTCTGCCTTTAATTCCTTCCTGCCCTTCTTTTTCTAGAAACTTCTAATGTAAACGTCCTCTGTTAATAACTCAGATTATCAGACAATACTTTATAATTAAATTTACACTTTTTATTTAAAAACAAATATGAAGAGCACAATACGGAATACCAAAACTTTCCATAAATAGAAGCCTACTTAAAACCGGGACTGATTGGAGACTTTTGATTTTATACCCACTTGAGCCATAAGATTATACTGTATATTTTCTATATCATGTATGTTGTATACATGATTATAGTGTATAATTTTCATAGTCTGTAAAAGAAAGGTAGCTAATGAAAAAAAATAAGGCTTCAATTATTTGGCTGTTTATTGGACAAATTACTTCTGTGTCCATGATCTGAGGGAGGTCTTGGGGAGAGCCTCACCTGGGCTGTGAGAACAGGAGGGATTTTTTTTTTAACGTGAGAGATGAAAATATACAATGGGTTATAATCAGCCCACCCGTGTTCCACTACCAGCAAGATTCACTTGTTATGGGAACCCAGAGCAAGCAGGGGTAGGGTTTGCAGAGGAGATAATATATTATCTGAATTTGGAAGGCTTTATTTACTCATTCAAAAAATATTATTGCATTTCTATTCAATGCTACATTCCATGACAGATGCAGGGTCTGAAGCGGGGAGAAAGGCCCAGCCCCACCCTCTGAGTGGACGGGCCCTGGAACTAGCAAGAGGAGGCTGATATGACCAATGATCCCGCAGATGAGGGCCTTATCAGGCTCTGGTGTCAGCAGCAAAGGAGCCTTCATTTGCCAGAAGTCCAGGTGGGGTCAGGGGCACTTGAAGGGCACTGATCCAGAGCCTAGCACTGTGAGGTCACCACTTTGCAGAGGCCGGTGGAGAGCAGCCCATCCTCCCTCCATTGCTAGGAGGGCTCATACATTTCCTCAAATCCTCCTCTACCCAGATCAACTGGGGAGGGAGGAAAGAAGGGGAGAAACACTTCGGTAGTGAGTGTGCTTGAAACTTAATGAGTCTTTAACACAATTAAACTGTCTTAAATGGGAAGCATTTGAGGTATTATTGATTGCTAAATTTGAACTAAAGAAATTTTTACTGCCACCCAACTGGGTGGGTGTTCAAAAGGGGTAATTTGGTTGGTTACATAGTATATGATACCATTTCTATGAAATATCTGAAACAGGCAAATTCATCAACAAAAAGTAGACTGGAGGTTGGCAGGGCCTGGGAGGATGGGAGACTGGGGAGTGACTGCTGATGGGCATGACAACACTATTCTGGAATTAGTGGTGATTGCACAATTTAGTGAATATATTAAAATCATTCTATTGAGCACTTTAAAGGTATATGGTATGTACGTTATATCGCAATAAAAATAGGTTGTTTAAATAAGGAAGCTATGATGCCTTCATACATCTTAGTATGAGGAAAGTCCACTCTCTGTGGTAATTGGCATTCACACATTGATTTTCCAAACATCCCATTTTCATACCTTGTAGGATCACAATCTCTATACAGCTTGAAATTATTTTTATGGAAGTAATAAACTACAAAAAACTGAACTGGTATTCAGAATTCAACTCCACTACTGCCTAAAACAAAATGTATTTAGGTAACTGTGCTGAAATAATCCACAAGGTGTATAAACTCAGTGTGCGAGGTCACATATACATTCAAATTCTTTATGTTCACTATTTTTTTCCTTTTGCTTTCTTTCACCCTTTGAAGATAAGAAATGGTAAACACTATATTCTAAATCAGAGTACTTGTTGATAACATACATATACTCACTGCTATTCAAGATACTTTTTCAGTATAAAGTCTGAATTAAAAGTTTTCCTTTTTTAAGTTGATTTATGTTATTACCACAGAAAACTTACATGTGGGGAATAAATTAGTGTCATTCAGAAGAGAAAGACTGAAAGTGGGTCATTTCGTGTATTGCGTGATATCCTTCCCACAGTTGACTTGGCTCGAAGTCTCGTGGTCACTGCACACTGCTGTGGGTTCAGTCCCTAAATTCGCTGAGTAGCTAAGTTTACCTCTTTTAGTTTTGTAGCGCCTCTCACAGGTAAGCCCCTTGGCTGCGCTAACTCAGAGTCTCACTTCCGTCCGGGACCAGCATGGTGTTGGCTTCATGGCCTTCACCCTGCTCCTTGTAAAGCCTCCGGAGTTAGCTTCCTTAAGCTCTCTCATTCTCTCACTGCGTTCTCTTGGATTTAATCATTGCTTTCTTCCACACCTCCCTTGAGATTCTTTACAAAGCTATCTCATTTCAATAGTTCATTCTCTTCATAATTCTACTTGTGTATACCTAGGAAGTTCATCTCTCTAAATGAGGTTTAAACATTTATTACAGTTTTTCAAAATTGAAGTAACGTCAATATATAACATTATATAGGTTTCAGGTGCACAGTATTACATACCGACTTTGATACATATTGTAGTATGTTCACCATCAAAAGTCTAGTTTCTGTTTTTCCACCAGTTTGACCTCTTTATCCCTTCCTCTTCCCTATTGCCTTCTGGTAACCACTACTTTGTTCTTACTGTCTAAGAGCTGGTTTTGTTTTTAATTTTTTCAAGTAATTTGGGGCAGAAAATTAGATTTTTGGTGGCAAACTGAGAGTAGTGTTTACACTGTTGATGTATGGTCATGCATACCTGACATTCTTACAATGTAATGAAATGTTACTTCTAGAAATGCCTTTTTAGAAGTTATTTTTTTTTTTTTTTTAGTGCTTGGATCATTTATTTTCTCCCTCTAGACTGAGAGTTATCCCTATCAGCTGAATTCCTTTCTGGAACAAAATATTACAGAAATGAACTATGGACCCTGGTATACTTGATTTATTTGTCTGGTCTCCACACTCTTGTGCCCATGGTAAAAAGATTGTGTGTGCTATAATTATTTCTCTCTGAATATACTTGATTATGTAGAAAACATCAAATATTACAAATAAAATCATACAGAACACTTCTGAGTTCTGAAATCTGTTCTGAATGTTGCATTCATTGGTTTATCTTTATTCCTTTCCTTCAGTTCATTATCCTCCAAGTGTCAGCTCAAAGCTTTCTTTTCCCTCTCCTGGTGTCTATTTTATTTAGGCATATATTCAGACTGACTCTTTTTCTTAAACTTTATAATGGAGATAAAGCTTTAGAAACACTAAATTATTGTGTATTTTTGAATCAAAACCTTTGCCCATTCTGCCCTCAGCATTCATCTAAATATAATTTTATAGGAGAAATGCATGAGAAAGGCCAAGGTAATATTTAATATTAATGTAATGTGACTGAAAAACAGAATGATGTAAGCTATTATTATGTAAACTATTTCTTGGGAAAGGCTTCCTACTTTATCAAATTAATAACTGAGCACAGAGGACTCCATTCAGGAAGATTTTTCATAATGCAGAGAAGAGACCCTGCATTCTTAGCTGGAGGAAGGAGGAAGGAGAGAGATTATAGTGGGAATAAAAGAAAAATTGGGGGCATATTCTGTCCTGGAAGATGGTGGGAATGTGGAGAAGGAGAGAAAGACTAAAGAGAGTGGAGTATTTCTGGATTTCCCCTCTGGAGACCTATGCTTTAGGGTGAATTAATTTCCAGTGCAATCTGGATCTCATTAAACTAGGCAAAGGGGTGGAAGCAGGCAGAAAGGGGGCTCTGGGAATATTCTTTTCCAGGCTGTTCTTGTTCTTTCTCTGATGGGGATGCAGTTGAGACTCGAAGGATCTATAATAGTGCACACAATAGCTTGGTGAGCAGACCCCACAGCAGGGACTGGGCGAGCTGCTAGGCCAGAAGGCTGGAGGAAGGACATGGAAGATTTTCCGAATCTGTGGCCACAGGAGCTGACATGAGGGTGAGTCAGCCAGGATGTGATTATCCCGACTAAACCAAGAGATCAAATCACCAGTTATCTCATCCTCAGATTTCACCTCTGAAGGCCAGGAGATACCCAAGGGACAAAGGACACAGTCCTGGAGACCAGAAGAGATAGAGGACATCCTGCCCCAAACCCCAGGTCGTTCCCACCACCATGAGGGTGTTAAACTCTTCATGGGAATTTTCTTGGGTAGGAAGCATAAGAAGGGAAGCTTCAGTGAAAGACCAAGTGCATTTATCCTGTTGAGTGATTCTCTAATATGAGGGCTTATGTCTTTGGAATAGATTCATAACACAGGATTAGACTTGGTTAAGTTTACATATATATGCATAAAATATATTATACTATATATAGTATATATACATATATATTATAAATATATATGTGCTTATACATCATTGAATATTTTTCCATGATGTTATTTAAAAATTATTAAGTGATATTTCATAGTAAAATGTGATACAATTTATTTCCTCATTCCCCTATTATTTAGATATTTAGGTGTTTTTATGTAATTATTTGACGTCAGAAATTACATGACATTGGATATTTGTAGCTAAATATTTGAACACGTTCATAATTACTTCTGGTAAATAGATATATAGAGAGAGCAAATGTATAGAAATAACTTGATGGAATATATAGAAGTGACTTGCTAGATCAAGGAATGTACAATATTTCAAAGTTTTTATTATTAATTGTCAAATTGTCATCCAAATACCATATCAATTTACATCCATAAACATGTTACGGTGACAAATTTTTACATGGCTGCCAATTGGCTAAGTCAAATATTTTATTTTATTTTTATTTTTGGTTTTGGGGTCATAAAATTATTCATATCTAGTAGTTCTATGTTTCTTTGTCTTTATTTTTTATTAAAGGAAGGTGCAGGCAGGAATGAAGGCAAGTAGGCAGGAAGGCAAGATGAGAAAAGAGGAAGAAATATTTTTGTTTTATTTCCATTTAGTGGTTTACATTACTTGTTGGGACTCAAACCTGGGGATCTATGGCTTGCATCCCTCTGAAGCAATTGACTTAACTGCTGCTCTACCAGGGTATGCCTGTCTTTACTATTTTTGATAATTTGTCTCTTCATGCCCCTATTTTATGCTGTACTCTTAACTGAGTCTGCCCACATGGGGACCTGAACTCATAGTCTGACTTCTAGTCACTAATTCCTTTTCCTATCCCAAGGCAGGATTTCTAGCTTCAAAACTAGTATTTATCAATTTCTATTTCTTTGAAATCCACATCCAGTTGCCACTCAGTCTGCTAGTATTTTCCATGAAAAATTTCCTGTAAAGATTTCATGGATAGTTAAGAAATGGAAGGATCTTGTTGAGTCAGTTGATTTTCTTCATCTTACTAACGGGCATATTGACATGTTAGCAATTCAAATGACTTTTCAGTGGCACAGATCGCATGAGGGCAGAATTCCAGACTCCATAATGTTGGATTCTAAATGTCTAGTCTGGTTTTGTTCCCAGTACCCTTCAGTTGTACAATGATTTCCATCTCTTCTACTATAGTTTTCTGTTCTGGAACCGGTAGCACTGTATCTTATTTTTCTCCCCTATTCCCTTTCTGCTTCAAGCTATTTTGATATCCCTTCTTAAGAACTGATTAGCTTTCTAGGAACTATGACAATACTTGTTTCATTCAAATAATATTTGCTTTAAATTGATTTAAAATGCATTTCTTAAATACTGTATTATGTTTGCTTTCTTCAAAATCCTAGACTATAAAATGTGGAGGTGCGACCATGATGTGTATCTACCAAGCAGATTCAAATGTTTGATGATGAACCAAAATGGGAATTTAATAAGGAAAAGAAGGGCAGAGTCCTAGCCTTTATTTAGTGCCAACTATGTATTAGATTCTGCTTGTATATTTTTTTGCATTTGCTACTCAGGTAAACATTATATGGTTTGTAAAAGTTGTACCCATTTAATAAGTTAACACATGTCACTAGTCAAGTCCACTTCCTCAGAAATGTTAAGTAAATCTGAAGTTGAAAACTATGTCTTGTGTACTGCTTTATAGGATATATGTTGGCAAAGCAAGACATAGACTCCGCTATATTTTTTCTTTTTGTAAACTTTGAATTCCAGAATTATTCTAAATAACATGTAAATATCAGTACCCACACACAGTCACAGCAGATTAGATACATTTGAAGTTTACACCATGTTAGAGTTTTAAATATTTTCTTGCAAGGAAAAAATGTCTCCTGAGGTAGGAAGATTGTTCATGACCCGATTTAGAAAGTAGATCATCTCATCTATGCATCATCAGTGTTGAGAAATATGTTGTGATTTTCAATACAGCTGTCTAGCAATTTATCTTTGATAGTGAAAGAAATACTATGCCCAGTAATCCACAGGCAGATGTCTGCTAATCTTGTTGTCATATCATCTAACAGCTGACCATAGACATAACTGGGTATGTGGAGAGGTGCTGGGTGGGTGGGAGGTCTGGATAACGCTAGCTCAGAGTTGATAAACATTTTGAGATTCCTGCTTTAGAAGAGAGAAAAGAGAGTGAGGGAGAGGGAGAGCAGACATTATTTTAGAAGCTTCATTATAATTATTTTAAACAAATAGTACCAGGGTTATTTTTTTTCCCCCCTGGAGAGTAGGTCAAAGATAAGCCTGTTAGTTCCCACTTACCTCCATCTTCCAGTAACTATCTTTCTTTACTGAAAAGATAGGAGAAAAATGCCAATAATTCTAAGGGTTAGCCTATGCTACCAGCAACGTTGATAAGCTGTCGAATAGCTGCTTAACTTGTACAGGAACAGCCTTTTAAGGAAGCATTTTTAGTTAAAAAGGAAGCAAATCTCATGTCCACAGGTTGGCCTGTGGTGCTATGGGAAGGTCCTGAATAGTTTGACGTCACCGTGTGCTTCCTTTTGTTTTGAATGAAATACTGTATCGATATTAAATCACTAAGATGAGCTCAGGGAATGATCAAAATGAGTTACATCTTGCTGTGTCAACAGTTCTGAGTCTCTGTACCCCAGAGGCACTTGCTTAGTTGAGATGTTGGTGGCATTCCGTCAAGAACCATCAAACTAGAATGCCTTGAATGCCAAGATGGAATGGAATTTCATCTTGATATCCTATTCCTTGTATCAAAACTCATCTGCAGAAAAAAACCAGTGGCACTGGCTCAAATGTAAGCTAGTGTCTTCGAGCAATGACAGTAAGAAGAGCTACTGGTTGGCATTACATTATAGACCCAATAATATCAATATTTATGCCAATTTAACTTTTAGATCAATTTTACTTGATATAATTAAAATACTGTCAGTGAGCCATCAGAAAAGGTATGCTGATTCCTTGACATTTTATCCAAGGCAATTGGTCCAAAGGTATTAGTAATATCTACAAATCCTCGAACTTATGCCTCATCATGGAGTTGTCAATTCTGAATATATTGAAAGAAGAAGAGCATTGATATTTCATCATTTTCCAATTAGTAGCTTCTGGTGTTATTATTTTCATTTTCTATCCTTTCATATTTTAAAACTGTCCATAAAGAGATCTATCTATTTATATCTAATATGTATTATCCATATGACATAGAAATACATTTATATATTCAGTGACAAAGCAGGTTGTTGAATGTTTCAATGCCATCTTCTGTCCTTTGTGGAAAGGAAGCTAGCAGACTGTAGACACTTCCTTTGAAGATTCTTCTGAGAACTTATTTGAGATGATATCTTGAACAAATGTTGAGAACATAGGGCGAAACGAAGTAGATCAAACAGTCTGGTTTTATGGAATTAGGTGTCACCTAGAGATCTTGAAAGAATTTGAGGGCCCAAGATCTCGTATCAAGAGATTCAATATCTGCTTCCTGTTACTTTTTTTTTTTGCTTCCTCAGAGTGCCCTTTCTAATTGTGCAAGTATAATTAGAAATGTACTGTTGCTCCTCTCCTCAGTCACAGCCATTTTGGAAGCAACTTCTCGCAAAGCATGGGGACTCAGTGTTCTAAAGTTCTGACAAGAGACTGATCCAGAAATTCTTGGAGCCTGGGCAGCCAGAGGTTTTTGGATCACTTCATAACAGCGCCCATACAGAGAGCTTCAGCCACTGAGAGAGTTTAGGAAATTTGCCAAAATGAGATGGTGCTGTAAGTGTGGGGCTTGTGGGCCTCAGTTTCCTCAGTGGTGGGTTCTTGTGCTTTCCAGAGATAAAATTTGCTCCAGAGCACAAATGGCATGTGAGAAGAAAGGAGACCACAGGATTGAGAAAAAGATATCCGTTTGGCAGGAAGAGAAAAAAAAGCACATCTTAGAGAGACTTGGGAATGGGCCATCCTGAAAAGGAAGTGTGCTGAGGGGTTAGGGACCTGTGTTTTAAAGGTTCTGACAGGTAACTCTCCGCCCAGGGGAGTTCTGAGGTGGGATAAGTTTTCTTACTGGCCCATTAATTGTTTCTTTTAAATTGATTGGAGGCTTCAAACTGCCACTGCTTTATGATTGATTTCTTTTGTTTTTTCTAGCAGTCCATAGCCCTGACCGTCAGCACATAGCTTCTTGGTTGATAGTTAACTGTATTTTAAATTCCCTTGGCTTTTTAATCTGTAACCTTGAGCTTCGGCATTCCATGATGAACTTTCTGGTTAATGTCCAGCTGCATTTTAAACCGAATTGGCGCCATTTTATTGCTCCCTGGCTTAGTTTCCCTTCTCCTGCACTCCAGCTCAACTTCCTATCTCACAGCGCTTCAACATCCAGTCACATATTCAGTTTCAGCAGAATGTTCAATGACTGCAGACTCTACGAAGTATTTCATTACCAAACCTTCTAAAGTCATTGTAGATTCTAATTAATATGCAGACATGTAAGAGACACTGGAGAAGGTTAATATCAGAGATGGGGGCTCATCTCCTTTAAGGGATACACGTATAGATTCAGGGAAAGTCTCTGCTGTAGGGTGGCTTGGTCGCGAATTTTCTAATCTATGAAACTTTGTGTGTAATTTGCATCAAATAAGATCTTACTGAAGTTTTAGCCCCTGGGAACCTAGGATATTTTTTCCACATTTTTGAATATATCACTTTTTTGGTTGTTTGTTTTGGCCTTGTTCTGAGGGGTGTGTGTGTGTGTGTGTGTGTGTGTGTGTGTGTGTGTGTGTGTTTGTGTGTGTGTTAGGGGAGAGAGGTCTCTTCTCTTTCTGAAGATGTACACGGTTATCTCATTTTATTTTGTTTTAATGCAAATTCCAAATTAAGGATGGGTTGGGAAGGTGGGAAATTTCAGCTTTTATCACTTACTGGAGGAAGATATTACTTCCATAGTTTTTCATTCACTGAGAATGGGGGAACAAAAAAGCAGTGAGAGGAAGCGAATGTCCTGAGGGAAGGACTGTTTTCTTTTCAGAGGGCGGCCATCGCTAGGTCCCACAGTTGAAGCGACTTACAGGGACACTTATTTTCACACATTTTTGGAGGTTAGAAGTCTTTCATCAAGGTGTCTGTAAGGTTTGGTTCTTCTGGAGGCCTCACTTAGAATAGAGCCGCTTTCTCGCTGTGTCACCACGGGATCTTCTTTCTGTGATTGTCTCTGTGTTAATCTCCCCTTCATGGAAGGACACCAGCCATACTGGATTAGAGCTCACCCTTTTGATCACATTTTACCATAATCACTTCTTTAAAGGTCTTGTCTCCAAATACAGTCATAGTCAGAGATACTGAGGACTAGGACTTTGACAAATTAATTTTGGGGGATGCAGTCCAACTCATAAAAAAAGATTGAGCTCTTGGTTTTGTGAACACAGTCACTATTATTAGAGAAATATGTATGACTGTCATCTAGCCGATGGCATGAATGATTAGAGGAGCACATTTAGATGGCCCAAGTAAAGCGTAAGGCATTAGCATCTGGGCTCTCACTCTGAGCCCAGGCAGCGCTGGCCCAAATTCCCTGTGGTCTCTACCTTCTGGAAGGAGGTGGACTCTCTCTTCACCATCCTTGGAACATCTGAAGACTTACCAATAACTGAACTCTTACTGCCTCACACATCCAGCCCTTGACATACTGCACTGTCTCTGAGCTCCACCAAAGGAGAGAATAGCCTCTGCTCTGGGCAGGTATGAGCATCAGACAGATGCTTTCACCTCAGCCATTTTCCTGGGTAGATTTTCCACAGATTAATGTTTCTATAAGCACTTGTTTAGCTTATATCTCATCAAACATCTCTATTATCTTACTCTTTCTCACATATATTCTGTTATTACCTCCAGATTTTGAGACTTACCAGTCATAGGGTAGAACTCTGGATTTTAAAAACTTTTTTAATGTGAAAAGGGAGGTTCAGGATGACTGAATTGGCTCTACTTATGCCCAAGATAACATCTTACTGGTCTTTTACCAGGATTATTTACTGATTGACAAGAATCAGTTTTAGTCAGCTGGAGCCTTCTCTGAGACCTTTACAAATATTTTTTTCCTTCTTTCCATAGTAACCAAGGTCATTTTGACTGAAAACTAATGAACTTTCAGAAATGCAATTTATAACCAGTCCTAGTTTTTGCAGCCCTATCCTTCTTCTCCCCCTCTTTTGTATTTCAAAACCCCCTCTAACACACCCCAGTGGGACATAATTTGGATACCTGAGCTTATGTTCCTCAAGTTGCAAATAAAACCGTTATTTTATTTTAGTCTCATCATGTTTTTCTGACAATTAAATGGTTACAGGATGATTATCCTAGGGAGTAGGAGTTCCCCTAGAGCAAAGGTGATGCACGATAGGCACTCTGGGTTGGGTAATTTCTAGCTTAGTTGTGAGAACTGTCCTGTGCACTGGGGCAAGGTTAGCAACATCTGCAGTTTCTACGCCCTGGATACCAATAACATCCCCCAAAGGTACCAACTCACAATGTCTCCATACTTTGCCCTGTGTCCCTTGGAGTATAGACAAAAATCATCCTGAGTGAGAAGCATTGTGTTAGTACAGTATAAAAGTATTTTAGATGTCTAACTTTTCTGGAACATAGCTACTTTTAAAATTAATTATTATCTGCTGTCAATTTGATTCAAAATATGTGCTCATTACCTACTCACAGGATGTTATGCATGATACATCAACTGCTTTGTAACTTCATGCATTTCTCAGTTTAATCTCTTCTATTAGCTATTCCTTAGCTGTAATGCATGTGATGGCTTGTGGTAAGGAGATAATAAATACTATTTCCTTTATCTCTCTGTCTCAATCAATTTCTCAGATTTCAATAGACTTTCTAGCTTAGTGATCATTCCATTATTCTTGCCTCTTGTTTTTGAATTAATTGTATTTTCATGAAAACTGGGAAATTCCTCATTCTTTTTGTAAGCTGTGGTAATGTCATGTTGACTTGAAAATGTTTTATTCACTTTTTTCTGAACTCCTACTAAATATCAACTGGTTATAAAGAAATATGTTCAGTATGATTTCCCTTTTGACCTTATACTGCTACCGTTACAATTCTAGTACTCCTCACACACACAGACTGACACTGATATACTCACATATATGTGTAGAAAACACTCAGGAGGGATATGTTCCAAAGTGTAATCTTTACCTTAAGTAAGACCTTTACTGATTTTGCTCATTTATATTTTCTCCTATATTAAGCATCCACTGCTTACATAACTCAAAAAGAAAAATAAAGTGGTTCAACAAGTCATTCTCAAGTTTTCTGCAATATCAGGCCAGGGTTGGACACTTATCCACAGTGGTATTAATGGTAATAAGAGTTTTGTTTGAAATGGCACTTATTTTTGGAAGACACTAGGGTAACTGAGTCATCCATCGTATTTTAGGGAAAAGGATGAAACAGGAAACCCTAAAGGAACAGGTGAAGATTTGCTAGGCGGATTTCTGTCTTGCACTAAAAGTCTTTTGGGTCAAGTATATATGTATGTACATGAGCTCAGACGGAACTTTCCTGTGCTCCAGAGGGGCTGAATTTAGCAGTGAGCTAAGGTTCTGGTCACTTGGAGACCTCCAGCAGAGACGGCTGGTGTATCCTGGGACTCTGTAGCGTGACAGGACATCCAGTAAGCACACTGTGTTCCTAGAGCACGCTGGGACTGCCTGTCTCCGAGAGGCTCCCCCATACCAAGCACTTCCCAAAGCCACCAGCAGCTGCCCAGCTGGCTCACTGACCTCAGCCTCTACGGCATCAATGAACCCCACTCCCAGAAAGGCTCCTGCTCTGTTAAACATATCTATATTTGAAATTACATCTTCACTGCTGACAGTGTACCTGTCGAAACCAGAGTTAGCATTCTTTAGGGAAATGCTACTGTGTGAGATTCCTCCTCTCATCCTGCTACGAGTGGGTGACTGTTCGTGATGGGAGTGTGTGAAAATGGTGGAGAGGGAGGGAGGTAGATGGATGTAGTTGCTTAACTCTGTACAGTTTGATCAACCGTGTGTTTTGCTTCAAACTTGGGTGGTTTAGAAGACAGGACAGGAGTGGGCGATAGATACCACAGACAGATCAGTTTCCCATCACACTTGGAATTACCATCTCAGAACTTCTGCTTCCTCATCTATAAAATGGACATATATTAGATGTCCTCTTAGATTTATTGTGAGAATAAAGACACAGAACACAGAACACATGTAAATAATAGTCTGGTATATAACAGGTGCTTGATATTCCTTTCCCTCTAGTCAGTTTCTAGGTTTGTTGCTCATACATATCACAAGCCAGGGGTTCATAGGCTTTTTTTGTGAAGGATCAGATAGTATATATTTTCAGTTTGGTGGACCAGGAGGCAAAATTGAGGATATTATAGACATACTTATACAACATGTTTCCACTATTTATATTAATAAAATTCAAAATATAATAGGAATAGGGTAGCTTTAAAATATCTGTATATCTATATATCTGCCAATGGAAAGAAAGGGATTCTTTTTCTGGGGAGACATTTCACTTAACCAGAACTCAAGGTTAATTCACTCTCATTAAGTTGTTAAAGTTCAGGGAAATGAAAAAAATCTTTAAATAAACAGGCTCTTAGAAGTTGAAAAAGTGCTTAATCTTTTTTGATCAAATGATTCCTTAAAGAAAATCTTCTTTGTGGTTGAAATTCAGAAGATAGTAGGAAGAAATGATCAGCCCACATCAATTGGCCACCTATCATGAGAAATCATGATGAATGATAATAAAAACAGGCAATTACTTCAATGTGATTTCCCTCCTGCTTTCTATCAAGTGAAAAATGGACATGTATCTCTAAAGGAGGGGTTCAGTTTGGCCCATATAATGTCAACGACTCCCTCCTTCTGACCTGGATGGGCAGTTAGCGCACAGACGTGAGTCCGGGCAGACATAGGTTGATAAACAGAGGCAGTGCTTCCCTGGCCTCATTGTTGGCTTCCCAGCAATGCAATCTACTCCCTCGACTAAGGGGTCTCCATTGGCCTGAATGCATCAAATAATTTTTGGTGTGTAATGATGAGCCTGCATTCATATAAAATAGATTACTAAGCATTAAACAGTTTTGATGAAAAAAATTCCATGTTCTACCCAGAATCCTGCATCCACCATGAGGAAGCATGGAGATAGGGTCAAACTATGGCTGTAAATTGTCCTGAACCCCTGGATGATACCTGGATGACTAAAGCAGAAATTAGTGCAACCCCAAAACTGGTTATGGAATCCTGAGCTCAGGATTTTGATAAAGCTGTTTTACCTCAGCAGACTTTGCAGAGACGCACACATGGTTTTCAGGCATGATGAAGAAATTCAGATTTCGATGCATGTGTATTTAAAATCTCAGAGTTCAATTTTTAGGGTGCTGATTATTTGGAAAAAGACTCACTTGCAGAGAACAATGGCAGACAACTTCTGAATGTACAAACAAGTATCCTAAATTTCATCAGATTTCCATAGACCTAGTTAAGTTACTAATAAAGACTCCATTGAAAACAGGGACAAAAGGAATATATTTTAGTGGAAAACTAACACATAGTGGAAGTTATCCCATGGAATAGAGGGGATCAGAGTGGGTATTTAAGATGAAGCAACATGACATCTTTGATAAAAACTGAAATGCTGGTGTGCTCTAGTGGAGTAGCGGTTAGGTCAATTGCCTCCGATGGCGCATAAGTCACATACCCCTGAGTTCAAGTCCAGGGTCACATACCTCTGTGTTCAACTCAGGGGGAAGCAGCCAGTGTGAACAACTAAATAAAATAAAAAATACAGTGCTTCTTCCTCCAGTCTCTTTCTATCTGCCCACCTACTCGCCTTCATTCCTGCCTGCACCTTTCCTTTAAAAAACAAAAACTAAAACTGAATTGTCAAGAGAGGACCGTTTGTGTTTTTGAATATATGAGGGATAGATATGGAAGAGGATGGAAGCATATGGAATCAGAAAGGGACTAAGATGCTAGAAAGGGTCCAAGTAGGAATGCTAGTTATTTATTACTTGTGTGAGAGAAGGAAATGATAACCAATTGCCGCACATAATGTGAAATTCATGGAAAGGCTCTGGTTATTACCAGAGTCAGCTATGCTAATAGTGATACAGATTTTTAGGGCAAGGAGTTTCTTTTCTTTTTAAGCTAATTTTATTGAAGGAACATTGCATCATAGTATTATATAGGTTTAATGTATATATCATTGTAAATCAACAACTCTGTATAATACATTTAGTTTACCGCCCATGGATAGTCCAATTCTATCCTTCATCCTATAATTGAGTCCTTTTAAACAATTTGCCCACCGTTGTGCTTCCCTTTTTGTAAATACTAATTTGATTTTATAGACTAAAGGTCTATTTTTGTCTGATTTGCTTCATTTATTTGTCAGGTTTCTCTATATACCACATGAGTAAAATCATATGATGTTTGCCTTGCTGCTTATAGCTTATTTCACAAAAGTTAAAAAACTTAAGGTAGTTGAATTGAAAAAGTACTTACAACTTCTTATGACTAACTTCTCCTTGGAAAAATAGCTGTTTTTGAGACAGAGATGTTTGAAAATGTATTGTTTTACCAAAAGAGCAATTTCTAGCCAAAGAGTATTTTAACAAGAGAGATCCATTAGCAGAGAACACACAGAAAATGCATTTTCTCTTAGTTTATCTAACAAATTATGATAAAATACAGAATTCATTTCAGGATAAATGTCAAGAAGAAAAGTGTACTTCCAAGCAAAATTTATTAGATGTCTATTCAAGAAAAACACAATGACCTTTGCTTATAAGAATTCAAAGTCAATTACCTGAAAGCCAGGCTTGAATATTTTTCCTTTAAAAACCAGATACAGAGAGTAGAAACAGTAATTTTTCTTAAATATGACAAGCAAGAGATAGTGAAGTCTTTTCTCATAAATGTCGTCAAAGATAATTATTCATTTATCAGCAAAGCTGCATGCAGTTGACTTAGTTTCAGACTCAAAGCCTTTTTATTATGAAGCTGGCTGTGAACTTGACAGTGATCCAGGTAAGCTACTCAGAGATATTTCTTTATCTTCCTCTGTAATCAGTATTCATGTATTTGGCTGCTAAGATTTTTAAGTTCATCAACTTTTGCATAAATGCATAAATCTAACAGAATCTCACTATCAAGGCGTGCTTGTGATCTGTGGAACATGTAAAGGTTATGTGGAAAATGTTTTAGCTTAGTTTAAGTGGAGGATAAAGATCAAATTAGGAAATTTCCCTGTTTCTCAACAACTAAATAGTCTGTACAAAAAAAAGAGCAAACATATGTACAAAATTCTAGAGTCTACATATATTGTGAAAAGATCAATCACTGTCTACAGAAGAAATGCCACCAAAAATTTGATCTATAAGGTGCTTAAGGTCAAATATGAATTGTTCTTATGCAAAGTCATAAGAAATACAGAGCTAGTTCTTGGGGTATTTGTTAGTTAGGCACTGTTAACCACATTAAATCTTTCAGGTCCCAATATAATTTTGTATATGTCTACTGCAGGGAAGAAAAATAACCTGAATGATTTAAATTGCCCCTAAAAAATGCCTAATTTATTCCAAGGAAATATTTTACACTCACTGGGAAAAACAGGCTCAACATATTCCTGTGCTCAAATGTAGCCAGGATTCTGAGTTCCCTAGAAGAAAAATCATTATCATAGTAAAAATAACTGCATTGATCACAATCCCTACTAAAACCAGCCTTAATACTTGTGATGCTTCTGAAGTACTCTATTTCTATAAAATAATGTGTGGGATTCTTTTACATTTCCATAAACTGTACAACATACCACATGGACTGTCAATTCTGTACAATCGCAAATGGGTATGTGCACACACAGTGAAATCTTACCTATGAATATTGCTTACAGATACTTTCAAGTGTCTATGTTAGAATAATTCTTTGCACCTCTCACTAACACTGCTCTTATTTAAACTTTATCAGATAAATAAAACACTAAGAGCTCATTGTTCATGATGCTGATTATTACATTTTAATATAAAATAGCAATGCAACTTTACAACACAACAGTTTTTTTTTTTTTTTTTTTTGTCATCTAGCTCATCCTTTTCTGTCCTCATGATTACTACCAAAGGCTCGTATTCACTTACCGCTTGCACTTCTAAAAAGCACAAAGAAAATTGCGGGAAATGACTCCCATTTGAAAACTCACATTCAATCAACAAAATCACATTCATTCGAATTACCTTTCTTAGCCTTGCTTTAGATTTTGTAAATCACTGTGCATATTATAATATAGAAGTGCAGGCAAATAATAGCTGAAGTACAATTGTATCATGTAAACCCCGGACACTAGGCAAACTCGTGAAAGGAAAATACACCACCAAGCTAAGAACGTGAAAATTCAAACCACCACAGAGTAATTCACCATTTTCTGGCTGCTGGAGGGGACAGAAGCTTCTAGTGGACCCAGACAGCCTCCTTGAAATGCCTTTTTTTTTTTTCCGCCTCATCTAGGGAACCCTTTTTAAGTATGATGATTTTCTTTCTGATTCCACATAGCGAATTCTCAAAGTTTAGAGCAGAAAGCCGGGGCAGAAATATGCACTTTCACATAGAAACACATCTTTCCCATCTCTGCTCCCCCCTCCCCATCCCCCGCTCCACTTCAGGCAGTTACTTTGCTGGTGGTTTGGTAGTAGGTAGAGATGGTGATGGTGAGTGACTCCTATTGGAAACCATAAGGCATGACAGCGGGTGGCCTGCAGGGATACATCAGGCAAGTTTATGCAGATATGTTGTTGAAATGCGGCATAAATAAGAAAGGACAGTGATTCACAGCCTCTTGACATAGTTTCCGGGAAATGTACCAAAGAATTTGGTTCTTCTTGAGGTTCCTGAAAATAGAAGCAAGAAATGAGAGCAGGGTAACAACAGGGAAATATCAATCCATATAGGAGGCCTTGAAAATGCTCTATGAGTCTCTCCTAAGAGAATAAGCTCTGCAGGGTTTGGAAAGCAAGAAAGAAACCCCGTAAAGGGGAGGAGAGGAAGATGATGTGAGCGGCTCTGTCTGCACTGCCTGATGCCTTCGTTGCCTCTTCAAGTAGATGCTGGGCTTCCATCACACCAGGCTGAACAGAAAAGCTCAGCTTCTCAATCCAAAGGGAAAATCTGCCTGTTGGAGAGGGGGTGGTCGCAGCCTGCCACCAAGGGTGCTGGACAAGTGTGAGGAATGGAGTAGGAAGTACGTGCATTAAGAAGTGACTTTATCAAATGTAATCTAAACATGAGGTAGCCATGTGGCAGGATGGACAGGAAAAGCACAAGAGCAAGACTTGGTTTGGGCAGCAAGAGGCCTGTCACAAGGCAGGTGTCCCAGGAGTCATATGTCCATGGATCACCATCACCATCCATTCTCATGATCTCATGAAGTTCCCTCTGAACTGCACCATCATGTCTTTACTTAGAGCATGGCCAGAGTCCTTAATGAAATACACAAAACAGAATAACTTACAAAGTTACCAAAGAAGCAAACAAACGCACAAACACTTTATGTAACAAGAAAGACATGTAAAGATGGTGCCTTAAAAAATTAAAAAAAAAACCCAAGCCTGATCACTATTTGTGAAAGGAAGTTCTGTCACTGGGCAGGATTTCTAAACTGAGGAGTGAAACTAAGTAAGTGCCAGATGATCAGCAAGATGATCACCTTTGGTTTCAAATAGCATAATAATGCCTGTGACATTTTTGGCTAGCGTTGACATTAAATTCTTCCTTGGGATTTCCAGCTGAAATAGATTGAAAATCTCAGTGACAATGGAATTTACGGTCCTGGTTTGACGATATTCTTTAGCCCTGTGTAGGTAAGCCATTCTCCTCTCTTCTAAATGGGGGATTAACCTAAAAGAGGCAGAGGCTTGTGGCTGTGAAAATGACCCGTTTTGTTTTTTTTAAATGATCTCCCCACTTATTGGCTGTCCATAGGAAGTTTGCCTTCGCTCATCTTTTGTCTCCTCCGTCCCTTATGTCTTTATAGCAAATCCTCACTTAATGTCATGATGGGTTCTTAGAGACTTTAACTTTCAGGGAAACCTGGAATAACATCGTTTCCTTCCACAACGGCCTGGGCCTTTTTTTCCCCCCTGCTTATCAACATTATACAAAAGTAAGTTAAACCAAAGGACATTATTTGAAGACCTGCTATATTTCTTTTTTGCCTTTTCCCTCTGTGCCTTATTGTATAATACTCGTGTCTATACATGTTTTCTCAGAAAACATCTAGCCTTCTGTTAAGATGGTGAGAGTGAGGCTGTCTTGTAGGTGGTAAGAATGGAATTTCTCTTTTCTTCTGCTACAAATGAAAGCTAAAGTGAATGTTGGACTTTCAGGACAGCAGACCTAGTAACTGGGTGAGTTTCTCACTTCCTCTTGTTTTCTCCAATTAGATCCTCACTGCTGACAACTAACATCCTCTACTGGACAGAGTATTACTATTTCTCAACCAGGCAACATGCTTTGGTGTTGCTCTTGGGAAACTTACCCTTTCCTAACCAGGTATTAATTTTGTTTTCTTCTCTCAGTTGAATTAGAAATAAAACCAGCCGGAAATTGCATATACCTCAAGCAGTAAATACTAAACCATATTAAAAATGCAAATGTCTTGGGATTACATCATGCATATGAAAGATCCAGAGGCATTATGAAGTGAAAGAAAGTTCGACTACCACATCAAACCATGCGAGTGGACAAATACAAACAAACTATGAAATGATCAAATGTGTCTAAAAGAAAATAAACATACCCACAAACCATCCGTCATCACACTTTTCCATCACATCAATGACATCACTTTCTCTGAGCTCCAGCTCATCTTCATTCCTAGGAGTATAGTTATACAGAGCCTGAAACCTTAAACAGGACAAATGGATGTGTTTTTTTAAAAAAATATTTACATCTTTGCAAAACTACAGAAGACAGTACAATGTTCATTTTACCCTTAACATTTCTCGTCTTGTTAATATATTAAATTAGGTAGTATAGGTAAGCATGTAAAACACAGAAATTCTCTAGACTTTTATGAGAACTAGACCACTCTAATTGGCATTTCAAAATTTACAAGGAACACTATTCATGAAAGATTATAACATCCTGAGCTAGATGAAAACATTGAATTATTTGTAAATCAGACTTACATTTCAATCATCCAATCACAGATATCTATCATTGAGATATTATATAATAGTACAGAATATAAAAAATGCTATGTATATTACTTAGCTATGTAAAAACAAGAAGGAACTACAGTTTTAGCTAGTGATAACTAGAATTTGTAAATTTAACTTTCAAATTATTTTAATACTGAGATATACAAAATGTCTGACACATGTCTTCTCAGTCACTATGTGGGAATTACTATAAAAAAAAGACTTTTTTTTCCCCCAAGAGGAATCTTTAAAGCATTTTGGTTTCATAAATCGAATCAGTGTTTTCTAAGGATTTAGACTTTGAAAACCTGATGTAACTACCTATGAAATCAAGTGGTTGTGTGCTATGTTGTTACTACTGAGCCAATCTGAAACTGTAGAATATGAACATAAATTAATTCTTTTTCAAAATGGGTCCTAGAGGAATCGTGTTTGGTGCAAAAACTCTCTATTGAAATAACTTTGTATAAAAAAGAAATACTTATAGACTGCTACTTCTTTTCCTTTCCTTGCTTGAATTCAGAATTGAGAGCATGAATTATGATAACATTGACCAGTAATGAACTCAGATGTGAATTTATAGTAATCAAATAGCATGTATTTTAATGCATATTAATAAGGACTGAAATTTTGAAAAGTGAAGACACAAATTCTAGCATCTAAGGGGCATTTGAAAAGGAAGCATTTGAAAAGCAGTAGACTTGAAAATATCATACTACTATAATGTTGTCAGTACTGTGAAGGGGATTAAAAACACACACCAAAAACACTGACCAAATTTGTTTCTGTCACTCTTCATAACAGTTATGTCATTCCGCTGATTTAAGAAAGTAAGAATCCCATTTTAGGGCATTTTGGACTTTTAAAGTCAACTTTGAAAAGTTGTAGTATAAGAAAAGTTGATAGTATAAGGAAATACATTTTTTGAAAGTTGATAATATTCTACACTGCTCAGGAACAAGAATGATTTATTTTTAACTAGTTCAGTCAGTCAGTCAGAAAAGCATATTTTGGTAAAACAAAATTATTCTAGCACTTGAACTCAAACATCATGGAAACATTTAAGGACAGGCACAGTTCTCCTGTCTCCCTGCTCTGTCTGTGAACATTTTCAGGTTGGGGGACCTGGATAAAGTTGGCTTCTGGGGAAGAGCTGGTAAGATGCGGTGCCTAACATTCTGTTTTAGAAAATACTCTCTTTCTTGACCTGAGACCAAGTGTGAAATTCAACATTAGAGGAGTCTTTCCCATAATATTTTGTCCTCCTTTCAGGCGCTTGTACTCTCTTGAGATTGTGCTTCTGAAGTCTTCACTGAAAAAGGTTTCTGATTGTGGGGAAGGACAGAGAAAGGCAGTCAGAAACCCAGAACAACTGTGTAAAAAGACCCGGAGGTATGGTCTGCTAACCTCTCTTAATTTGAATGTGGGGCTGGTTGGAAGAGGCAAATTGCTTTGTATGCTTTGAGGCTTTGGTTTGGAAACTCCTCAGGTGATGGGATGTGTCTCTTGTATGTTCATGGGGAAAGTTAATTTCAACACAGGTTTGTTTTCCAATGGCCCCTATAAAGGAGATACTCATTCCCAGGCTGCTCATTCAGTGGATAAATATTGCACCTCTCACTTTGGAAAACATGGATTCTCTGCGTTTTCCAGGCTTCTTCACTAAGCCCACCTCCACCCACTGACACGGAGATAGGCCATAAACCCCAGCTGCTTGAAAGAAGAATCTCAAGCTCCCAAGAGTTAGAAAACCAAAATTAGCACGAACATCTATTTCACTTCGGTATGATGAAAGCCAGCGTGCTTGTCAAATTCACTTACCGTTCTGGTTTAATTAGACCACACACAAAAAAATTGGAAGTTTCACGAAAACATAAATAAACCTTCCGGAAATCCTCCTGCCTCTATTAGCTTTCAAAATCAGTGTTGCACGACAGGAAATTCGGTTGAATTATAATTAAAAAAAATGTCATTTAGGAAGATGTGCTGGTGAGATGAATGATGGTGGTCGGGTCACTATGTGTCAAAAAGAAATTTGTCTTTTAAATAGGAAATGCTCAGTCAAACTTGAAGCTCTCTCTATACCTTGCCAGCTTTTCTATAGCATGCTCTACCTTAATTGTGAATAATAGTAACATTCTAGCATTATGTTTCCATCTTCTTTCAAAAAAAAATTTTATTTGGTTCCTCCCCATCCAGCCCAGAGTCTCAAACCCACGTCCTGTTGGGTTTCATATGGTCTGCACCTTAGCTGTCTCAGCCGCCTGAATCACACAGGTGCACCTTAAATACTATTATTTTTTAAATCAAAGAGATTAAACAATACCCTGAAACTCCCCTAACTGGGATAGTAAGCAAATGGAAATTTAATAAAGAATGTTTCATAATGTCCAGAGCAGGACTCGGAAAAAGTGCCTTCTCTTAACTCTGGGCTCTGTGGTTTCACAAAAATTCACATGACAATTGGACGTATTAACCTCATATGACAACAATGTTCATTAACATAACTTTTAATTCATACACTTCTTAAAAAATTCTTAATATAATGTGTTAGTGGTGCAATAAACCTGAACAGCTCTGAAATTTATTTTTTGTGACAATACTATCCTTGTTTGGATAAGTAAGACAAACCAAAACTTTAGAACTACAAGTCATATTTTTTAAGTTTTCCCTTCAACTCAAATTCTAAATGATTCTTACTTCCAACCTGCTTTTTTTCATGATACAGTCACTTCCTTAACAAGAACATCTTCCTGGCTGTACTCAGTGGGCCCATCTCAGGAGAGAGATGGTTTCTGAAGAGCATGTTTTCAGCTCAGTGCCATGTCTATGAGGAGAGGAGGGAGTGCATGGTGATGGAGACCCCAGGACACCCCACATTCTGCCAGGTTGCTCTGCTCAGGTGAACAGAGCATGGCCAGTAGGTTGGAGGTTCATGTCATATACTCAGGTATGCAGCTGAGGTTTATTTCCAGAAACATTCCGTCCCAGGGGTTTACCTGAATATCTCTCATGAGCAAAACTGAATAAAGACACAAAAAAGAATCATAAAGATAATGTGTGACATGTTCAGGTTGATTTACCTTGTGTATCAGAAAGGTAAAGGAATTTGAAAGTGTAAATAAGCATTTTCCTGGTTCCATGATAGTAAATGTCATGAAGGGAACATTTTCATACTCCTAAGAGACCATTCTTGGAATGTAACTTGGACATATATTACTAATGTGTCCCTTTAGGTCCACTTCTATATTCTCCTGCTCTCCAAATATGTGAAAAATCAATGTTAGGACATTTTCTGTGTCTCTAAAACTGCACTTAACCAGAATCAACATGGTGAGCACAACGGAGGGAGGCAGAGTTCTGTCTTAGGAGTTACTGCAACATGGGAAGCTTTTACTAGTGCATAAATTAGTGTCTTTTTGGTTAAAACCAAGTGTTTCTTTCTAAAATCAGCTTCTGCTCTCCACATAAAAGATGGAGACAAAATTGTCTAAATTTAGGGGGTCTCATGTTAGTTACTCTGATTTTGCTAACTTGCAAAATTATACCATCCTCATTTTGGGTAATAAATCAGTTATTCATTTTAGGGTTCAAGCTTAGTCTTGAATTTAGAAGATAAGAAAAATACTTACGGTTCTCCCCCACCTTGAATGTTTTCATGAGTAAACACAGGACGCTGTGGCTGAAATGAAATGATTTTCAATGTAATCAGTGTTTAAACTGGTACTAATTAAAAGGTAATTTGGATAATGGCAAGGGACTTTCTTGACATTTAATACTTCCTGTTGTAAAAAACCAAAAGGAAGAAAAAATATACACACAAAGGGTTTCTGCAGGATTAATAATTAAAATATTTTTAAATTATAAATGAAATTAAAACAACCAAGATTCAAATATTTTGAAAACATACAGTCTAGACTGCTTAAGTTTCAAGGAAAAGTCAGGGTTTAGTCCCATTGATTTTTCAAAGTCCAGGAAAATGGGAAAAACATAGACACCAAACCACTAGAAAGCGAAGTATGGATACCTTCAAACAATATTCTTCAGCATTTTTTCAAATAAGCAGAAAATAAGCCACATGTAGTCTAACAGCAGAGTATCCACATTCATTCTAATACTGTTTTCCTTCACAGACAACATTTTCACATACAATACAGATGAAAAAATATCAATGGGCTGACATCCCATGCTACTAACACCCTCTGTTTTCAATGTAGAGAAGACACATGCATTTTTTTAAAAAAGGAAAACAGAACTTATAAATAGTATGCAACAAACAGTATCCAGGTAACACGTAACATTTTACCTTAGAAGAGAAATAGTGGTAGCAATTCCCAGTGCACTGAACTCTCAAAAGAGTTTCCTTTCTTTTTAAACTAAGCATCAAGACCAGTATCTGTAACAGATACTTATAATATTGGAACTGACAAGCCTTAGCATCCCATACATCCACATAAATACTGCAATGAATGAACATTAACATATTTATTGAATATGTGAACTCAATGCAGTTTGTAACAATTTCCTAAATGATGGATCATGACAGGCTGGGCGTTTTTCTTATAAGGTGTCCACAGAACCCTAATGGGTCCAAGATGGGATGGGGGAACTTTCCTTTCAATAGTTAAGTCTATCATCTGCTCCCTTCCTAAATTCTTTATATGCTCCCTTCCCATCCAAGCTATCAACCTAGCATAAAAAGACTAGTTACTCACATTATAGTACCAGATACATAACTAAAACCTTAAGCTTTGAATCTACTGAGTTTACTACGTGTTATTAGAAATTTCACTCAACGGTCTGCTTGAAATACAAAAAATTAAGACTAAAGAGCAGATAAATATTAGATATCTGTAGACTAAAGTGTACAATAATTTACTCTTATAAGTTAATATAAAATTACTAATAATGTATCTATTATTAAAAACGATTTACATGCTCTTTTAAGAATGAGTAAGATTAGATTGCTTCCCAACCATTTTAAGGTAATTTAATTAAGGTAACTTATTATTAAGTCAATTAAAAATATGAAAAGTAACTAAGTCACCCATAATCTATATCCTATTGCATTTCAAGTTCTCGTTCAGTCCTATTATTATAAGTTATATATATGACCTTTATGCAGAAATAAGATTTATATATATACATATCAATTGCTATTAATATTTTATACTTTTCCAGTCTTCTTTTTCATTTTAAATCACTGTAAAATAATATTCCCTCACATATATACATAGGGGTGTGTGTGTGTGTGAGTGTTTGTGTGTGTGTATGTATATATATGTATATATTTCTCATGACCACTTCTTTTTTTTGTTTTGAAGTTCAGATTGGTCTAGACTTTTTTCATTATATTAATGGCAATGCTATTAAAATTTATATATAAAGAGCAATTTTTTCTTTTGAACTATCCTTTAGAACACATTTCTAGGAGTAAAATTTCAGACCAGAGATGATACACAGAAGCCACATGATTTTGAAAAATGCGTTAATCACTCAAAAAGAGTGTTAAAAAAATGTAACTTCAAAAAAATCTAAGGCCATATTTCAGATCACATACCCAGATAGTTATTATTCTCTCACAGAAAATAGCACCACTTACAGTGCCTAACAAAGTTATAAGAAAATATTACGTGCTTCTTTCTGAAGAGAAAATGTCTTATGTATTTCATTGTGTTCTGAAAATGGTCTATTTTTGCATATTTAAACCGTGTGATGTTTTAAAATTGAGTAAAGTTTTCTTTTAATACTATAGCATTCAGTGTTGGTAAAACTGGTTAGACTGATTTCATGGCTCCCTTAAATTAAAATGTGAAAACAACTTTAAAAGTCAGAATGTTCATGAATATAAAAAAAGGTACTTTAAAAATCAGCAGAGCACACTATTATTTATTGCCATTCTAATTCTACTACTCAAATTCCTTCACTTCAACCCACATCATCAACATTTAATAAACTATTCTTCTAACAATTATGAGACTTGGCCTATTGCTATAAGCATGTGACTCCCTTAACTCTACGGGGTTCGGCATCTCAAGGACATGTGTTTCCAGGATGTCAGCCAGCAACACCCTTGCTTCTCCTTATTTCTCTCGATCCGTATTTTTGCTTCTTTCACATCCCTTAAAAGAACTTCTCGACCTTTTTTTCCCTTCCATAATCATCTGTTTTCTAAATTGGTCACATACTTGGGCTTTTATTACCACAGCTTTTAAATTAGCAGAGATGTTATAATATCTACTCTAATGGTGTTAAAAAGTGTTGAAACTTTCCTAGGATTATCTTAACAGGAATCATCTCTACGTGACTGTAGGAGACAGGAACCAACTCTGAGGAAAGATGACCAGCTATGTCATTTGACTTGATGTATTTTAAAAACAGTTGGGCAATGGAAGAGTAAGTAGCATGAAGAGTTATTTATGAGTCATTTGTCTTTCTGGCGTTGGCATTACTTATCTACATAACCTCCTTATCTTTAAAGTCAAGGAGTTGGACAAGATGATGATTAAGATCAGGGCTTCCCACGCTCCCCAGGGAATCCTTAAAGGAATCCACATTTCTCAGAAACACTTCCTCTATAGGTGCCTTACCCATTCAGTTGTCAGACAGGCAACTGATATTTATCTCTCATATAAAACAAATCATTGTAATAATTCAACTTCATTTTGAAAGATTAGTAAGCCAAAGCCCAAAGATAATTATGTAATATCACCAATAGGTAAAAAGAAGAACCAGAAGTATAATTTGGACTTACATTCTTTATTGCATAGAAGATTATAATAATACAATAGATGGCTTAAGTTAGTTAAAACCAGCATCTTTATTTTATCCTTTAAGCAAATGTGTATGTTCTATATGGATACTCCAGCAAATTATCTCAGGAGACTTTCTTTTGCCCCTCCCAGAGGGCTGGGGGTGGGGGCACGTTCTAACTCTCAAGGGCAACAATGAGGAAAAGATTTACAAGATATCTGCACTCTATTGCCACCTAATGGTGAGTAGTGGAAGCAACATGCTAAAGTTGTTTGCCAATTGATCAGTTTTCACCAAGTTCCTTCAGTCTGGATTCACTTTGAAAGGATACTTTAAAGACCACTCAGTGACAATCAGCTGTTTTTCTAACCATGTTTTTCCCTTCCCACGTTTTAAATTCTTGAGAAAGGATTAGTCTTGAGTCACCAGTATTTTTTAGTCTGAGTTCACATCTATTTTAACTACCTGCTCAAGCAGATAGTTCATTTCTATTTTAACTGACTCATAACTTCTTAGTCATTTTGCGATAAATATAGAATATGCATTTCTGACATTCAGAGAGGCTCACATGAACTGTGAGTTGAAAAGATGGTTCCTAAAGTTTTAGAGATCAAAATCAAATCTTTCTTTTTTCAACCAGAAATATTACTTGCCAACCAGATTTAGATGAAATTCTCCTAATAATAGTAGCATGTCTATATTTATAGAATTATATTCCTTCATAAATTATGAAGGTAAAACACAAATTTGCACACTCCTAAAGACCAGAGATTATTTATGTCCCACACAGATACAAAAAAATCTAACATACGAATACATAATGTAAAAATCTGGCAATGGAAAAACTTAACGTCACCCAAGACATACTATCTTTTTGATCCTATGGAGAATTTATGAAAGGATCATATGAATTATGGAGAAAGTTTTCTTTTTCTTTTGGTTCTGAAAGACCCTTCCATGAAGTCTAAGCATCTCTTCAAAACATTATTCATCTTTCTCTATGGCAATAGAAATCTGTGTCTCATAAATAAACTGAACACGCCCTGGTGGCCTAGCAGATAAGGCACTGGACAAAGTCCTCGTATGTCCCGATGGCTTAGGTTTGAGACCAGAGACCAGGGACAGCAACCAAGATGAACAACTAACTAACTAAATAAATATTTCTTCCTCCTCTCTTCTCGGTGGTCTACTTGCCTTCATTCCTGACTGCAAGTTTCCTTGAAAAGAAAATGAGATCTTATAATACAAAGCTAAGGCACAAAATTGGCATCAACACAGAGAAGTATCTACATTTTTAAAAAGCAGAAGAGGAAGTCTTTGCACTCAAGCCCTTACAAGCTCGCAGAAACACAATCGTGGATAGATCATGGAAGGTTAAACCAGGACCCGTGAAAGTAGAAATGGTGAAGAGGACTGACTTGTGCAGGGATGAACATTCCCCAAATCCCTGACCGCCTTCTCAGAACTGACAGGACCACTGGGAATTAATTTTAAAGACTTCTGGATATTACAGAACTAAGTTAAAGGGAACATGAATTGACCTCTCAGCTCATTCATGTTAAGAGACTGCCAGGACCTAAACTTCAGGGCAGCAGTGATGGGTGGAGAAAGATCCTGGGGCGAATGCAGCACATAGCACCAGAACAACAACATATTTTACATCCAGGATCATGGATTAAAAAGCAATCCAAATAAACAAAACAACACAGGAGCAAACATCACTGGAGATGTGAGTTCAGTATGTGATCGATACCAGTTTTATTCTTCGCACTAAAAACAATGACTGGCAAGCAGCGGTTTACAGCGGACATTTTCCTAGAAGCCTGAGACAGAGGTAGAAAACAATCTATGCTCCCGCCTCACGTGTAGGTGGTCATCTCTCGGATTTTGGAAAACTCACACATTTAACAGGGAGGTGCCATGTACAAAGAGAGGATTGGATTTTCACGTTGATCTGATTTCGCAGCTCATCAGCCGGTGGGCACTTAATCTCCAGGGAATTGCTAGCCTTACTTTATTTGGCAGAGCACAGAAAGGAAACTAAGGAAAGGCCAGTCCTGCAAGAGGGAGGAAGGCCAGGGCGCCTGGCTCAAGCTGGGCATTCTGACCCTACCCTGTGGGAACTGCTGAGCTCTCCGACAGGCGAGCTGAAACGTCTCCTAGACATCACTGGGCTGCGCGGAGGCTTACCCAGGACAAACATCTCGCTTTTAAAATCAGCCTAGAAAAGCCATAAGAATTTCGTTAGTTTCTGTCTTCATGAGACAGCCTTCAGGGGGAGCTTTTTACATTGTTCTTTCCATGCACACACCACATGCCAAACTCCTGAATGAGAGCAGAGCAGGCAGGGCTAGCAGTCTGCAGACAGATCCTCTGACTGCCCCAGAGAATCCACAGGCATCAGACCGGAAGTCACAAACAGAGCAGAGATTTTCGGAGGGACGCTGGCATAGAGAAGATGTGTGAATGCAATGTAGGTGGCTAAGAATACACACAAGGAATTTTACTTCTTTCTTAGAATGTTTAACAATTAGTTTCAAGTCACCTCAGATCTGATCTGTTTGCTTTGTGCTTATTTAAAGAGGTAAATTCGAGGGAAATTTTGCTTAATATCTACTGAATTTCATAGAACATGGCAAAATTTGTCCCATGCAATTTTTCTAACAACACATAAGAATATGGCTTTCTGGGGGGAAATTATGAACTATTATTACATACTGAATATTTTCTTAACTACAAGCACCTTGTGTTTATTTTGGTATTCTTCCAAAGTCACAGTTTGAATATGACAGTGAATCAGCTAACCATTCTTGGGTATGAGCATGTATGTTTTATTTTCTTTCCAACACTGGATGAGAGCTAATAATGCACCATCTGCTGTTTGATTTGGCTTAGAACTTTCGCAGCAGTAAAGCACTGTCAAATAAAAGCTTGTGGTTTTCTCAATGCTCATTTAGGAACATTTTCATAATAATCAGTAATGCTTTACTTTAAATCTCTAGTCCCTGGGAATGAAGCACCTCAAGCATTTTTGCTTAATGATAGTGACAGAGAATACGTCATGTTCCAAGGTATCCATTCTCTTCTTTGTCTTGTCCTCAGTAATGGAGGCCTAGATGTTAGGTAGTTATCTGGCCATCCTGAATAAAGTCTATTGTTTTCAACCTTCCTTTTATCTAGATGTGCTCCTGTGATAAGTTCTGATTGATGGGATAGGTGCAATTTCTGGAAAGTGGCCTTCAAGGGGGAAGGCAGAAGTCACTCTTCTTCTCCCCTTCCTGCAGGAGAGAATAAGGAAGGGATGGCTGTAGTTGGTGCAGCCATCTTGGACCATGCCATGGCATCTTCTTGTTGAAGATGGTGATGTGCCAGAGTAAAATGGAATCCCCTGGTTCTCAGATAACTAGAGATGCCACCCTAGCTCTGGACACTGTATTTATGCATAAGAGAAACAGATTTCTACTTTGCTTAGATAATCATTATTTTGGATTTTCTGGCACTCTAGTTAACCAAATCATGACTGTAAACACACGGGGTTCTCTAAAATCAAGCTCCTGTAGAAAAAATTTAGTTGTTGGGATGATATGATAAACAGTTGGAAAGGTTATTTGGATATATTAGGAAGAATTGGCACCTAATTTCATGTAGGAAACTGCTCAGGGGCATCGTATTCTGATGGGATTGCTTTAGTATGTGGAGACTTTCCTATAGGACAACTGAGTCTCTGAAGAAACCCAAGAAAGAACCTCTTTCAGAGAGCTTCCACTACGGTTTGAGTCCATATCCTATAAGTCCCTTTTCTAAAGTATTCTCTTGGAAATCACTGCTCCTGCCTCCTTATTAATTTACTCTAGTTTTGTGGAAGAACAAGGCTCAAGACAGAATATCCTGCCCTCACGCTCTGCTAAACTTGCAGAGAGGCAGGAAATGAGCCCAGGAGAAGTGACTGGGGATGGTAGATACGAAGGTGGTCCCTTTGAAAAGGCTAGTCCTCCTGCTAACGCGCAACTTAAAAAAAAAAAATTTAATGGTTACTTTTTAATTTTTTATAAATTTCAGGTTGTCTTTCTCCTCAAGCTAGGCAGAGATGCTATGTGAATTAGCTTTTAAATCTTTGGATACAGCCATGTTAATGATGTTAAAGGTTAGTAACCAATAATTGCATAGCTTTTTAGGTCTTGTAAGATGGCATAAATCTTAGTACATACATCTAATTTTCTGAGGCCATCAAAAGACATGCAGTAAACCACACTCAAGATGCAGTTACCTTTAATTTTGGTGAATTTATCTCCTGTTGATAAGAGTGTTTAGGGAGGAGAGGAGGTGAGTAGGGCTGGGTAGGCTGAGAAAGTGTAGAGACCAGGTCAGAGACAGAGGCCAAGGGGAAAATAAAGGGAGGGGATGAAAGCAGACAGCTGGGCAAAGGTGTAGATGCTTGTGCTCCCGAAGAACAGGAAGGTGGCTTAAACATTGAAGAAAGACAAGATGTGAGTATGCTTGTGTTTAGGATGGGGTTTCAGGGTCTTCTTTAGAGCTATCCCCTCCACGTTAAATAATTTTACAGTTACCAAACATCTGGGAAGTGAAAATTATGACAAATTCTTGCTTTAAAAGCATTAACTTAAAAAAAAATTGATTCAAGAGCCCCAAAAGGTATAATCACTTTAATTTTTCTGATATGGGTAGCTGGACATAAGAATACCAATTGTCTATAATTTTATAATATAATATAATAACTCCTCAACATGAAGGAACAGATATCTAAAATCCTGAAGTGATTCTTTATACTTGCATATAAATGAAGTAGATCACATTACACAGTTAATTATAAAACTAGAGAAGCTAAGTTAGTCCTGGAATGGGACCAATCTCTGTGTAACACTTATTTTCAGTCTCTAAAGTGAGGCTAATACTATAGAGCATCTTCCAGAATTTTGAAAATTCAAGATGGAGAATTCTTAGAATACTGTCTGACAGTGAGAACTCAACTATTAGCTATCTTTATTAATACTGGAAAATTAGAAGACTATATAAATTAGAGACTATTTAATTATGACCTGATAGTCATAAATAAATAACTGAAGTATATATCTACATTCTATTTTTAAAATGTGGCGTTTCTTTATACCCAGGCACTATCGACTTGTACAATTTTTATGTTTCTTTTTTGAAGGAACATTCCATCAAAATGTGCTTGTTATTCTGTTAAGAAAACTAAAGCAATGTCAAATTGCTATCTATTCACCTGGCTAACTGTATTAAGATTGGTTAATTCTTCAGGAATCAGGCAAGACTGAAGTACCTCAGTACTGGTTTTCGCTGCACGGCTATCTTCCTTAGAGGTCCCAGGCTCTGTAAGCGTGGCTACTGGACATTTTAAGCCAGCAGATTTCTGCTCCTCTTCCTCTTCTTCAATGTGCAGGCTCAGAGTCACCTCTGTGTCATCATGGCGACCCCAGCAGACATCTAGTTGTTGAGTTTCTGCTCTTGATCTTCGGACACCTGACATAACCCCCTCACAGATTTCCTCATCTTCCTCTCCAATGACAGGGAGGGTTTTGAGTAACGGACCCACATTAGTGTGTGCAGAGGCCACAAACTTATCACCTAAGATTTCAGGTACTTTTTCTGAACTTGCAAAGCCCCTTCTCATTTTTGTCAAATCTGTAGACCTGTTTTGAATAGTCTTTCTGGGGTCCTGACATGATGTTGCCTCAGCAGGCTGGTCTGTAGCTGAAGTCATGGTGGATCGGGGTAGTGGTAGTAGAGAGGAAGATGATGGAGCAGGTAGAGATGCTGAAGGCAGAGGGAGGAGACAAGGGGGCTCTTCCTTAATTTCAAGGGTGATCTCCTCTAGAATATTTGGCTTGACTTGGTCAGCAGGCACGGTTAAAGCACTAAACTTTGCTAATTCATCCAAGAAACTGTCCAGAAAAAGAGATGATGTTGGGGCCATAGGACTGTCCAGCGGACACAGGGTTATCAGGGCCTGCGATCCCTGGGCGATTCCCTGGAGAGCTCTTTTATCTGAGCCAGAAGCATGCTGCATGGAAGGAGGAGCTGGTTCACTGGAAGCCAACTTAGGAATGAGCAGGGATGGTGAAGTTAAAAGAAACTATCAAGAAAATAGCAATCCATGAACACACAGAGACAGAAATGCAGAAAAGGTGAAGTTGTAAATACTAAAAATGTTTTATGTAATGGTCAAGACTGAAAGACATTTTGCTGAATTTAAATATATAAAATCATTAGCATGTGAATTAGAAAGTTACTTGAAAAATGAAACTACTGGTATTTGGAAGAGGTCTTAAATATCAAATGATGATAGAACTGTCATAGAGATGATAAGGACAGACAAATTTTTTAAAAGATTTAATTGAATAGATTACTGCTTTTAAGCTAGGTTTACAAATATTGACTTAGGAGTATAAATAATATTTATTAAAATTACAAGTATTATTTATACTCCTAAGTCAATATTTGTAAACCTAGCTTAAAAGCAGTAAAATAATGCTAAGGTAGAAAGAAAATCATTAATCAAGGCTCTTGTATTCTCTGAATTTGTTTAATGTCCTTTTATTCCCTGAAGCAGTGCCAAATCTGAGAAACTTCCATAATTTTCTCACCTAATGTTTGCAAAGTGATTAGAACATATGGCACAAGATATTTTCCCACCAGTACACATGGACTTATTTATAAATGACTAAGTTCTGAAAATATTTTTCAAGAATGGGAATCCAGAATCAGAATGAAACTGAACTTACATGCTTCTACTTCAAAGTTTAAAAAAATATCCAAAGTAAATGTTTACATAGAAAAGGGGCACATGCTGTCAATGGGAATCAACTGCTGCTAAGACTCCCTTTCTCTCTCAAAAGTTGAACATTTTCTGTAAACCTCTGGAGGTATATTATGAAGCCTAATCTTCTGAAGTACAAATACATTTCTGTGTATTAATTAATATGCCCACTATATTTAGGCCATATTGAACAAAACATAATTTCATGCAAGTCAAAGAAGTATCCTGGGGTACCCATGTCACAGAAGTATATCTGTAACACAAAAATCATGCAATTACTGTCTTCCAATATATTAGAATTGGATTCTTCTGTACCAAAAGCAGAGATATCAGAAATGACATCAACTTATATTTGAGTCTTCCCTAATATGTCATATATCAAAAAATGATTTAAATATGTCAAAAAGTGATTCATGAATCACTGAGTTCCTTCCTCTATTTGCAAATATGTTTTGTGTTTTGGGAAGTCATTGCTTACAAGTATAGATCTTTTTCTGAAATCGATTTAGTTTAACACTACTGTGTTAAGCCAATGGCCTCATAGCATATATTACCAGCTGAATTGAAACTATTAAGTAATTTTTTCCTGTATATTTTTTCTCAGCAGTAAAAATAAAGCACTAATTAGCTGTTAATTAAATATTTATATTACTGTATTTATAAAATATAAAACTGATATTATAAAATAAATTAAGGAAATAGAAAATGCATTCAAATCGTATTCACAAGAAAGATTAAAACATGATATAAAGAGTATACTGCCATTGTTAATGAGGATATTGTGGAAGAATTTCCTAAGTGCTAACTAAATTAGTCCTTGTAGATACATATTTACTCTTAAAAATTTGTATTTGAAGGCACAGTCACTTTTAAGTTTATCTGGTAGGTCTCTTAAGATGGCTGAATGGTGAATAAGACAAATAAATATACAGATGAATATTCTTTTATTTTTATCAAGAGCTACAGAAAAAAGGCTGTTGATCTCTAAATGTTAAACTCTGGCATTGAAGAAACTATACAAAAGATTCTGGAAAACTTTATATATATAATGTTTTGAACAAAATAGGATAGTACCAAGCTTTTCAAGTATCCAATGATAAAGCATTGGCATAATTACTCTGCAACAGAGTAACTGTATACTGAGTAACTGATACCTTGTCTTCAAAGAAGAGTGGACTGTTTAAAATGTCTAGCCTTAAACAAGAAAATGCTTCCTTTAGATTCTTAGATTATTTAGTTCTACAAATTCCTTCTGAGATCTATTTTCAAGTTGTAGTTTAGGTCACTGAAGATGCTGCCTTGAAATGATCTTGCACTGTAATATAAAATGACCTCACACTTCATTCATGTCTGATGTGTTGATGTTATTTTATTTTACTGGCTCTAGACGGTTTATTTTTCCACTCCCTAGCTTTGATCTTAAACAAAATGATGAATGAATTATGCAACTTAATAAATGTCTTTAAGTGTTAGAAATATTTTAGAAGTAATTCCTTGATACTTTCAAGTTTTATAGTTTGAAATTAATAAAAAGGAAAAAGAAATCCCTAAATACTATCCATAGGAGCAATACAATATAGTTCAAAGGAAAAATAAGCAAAAATTTACATTTTAAGTAAAGAAAGCAGGAGAATAGTTTTTTCTAATTAACCTGTTCAGGAAGTAAAGTCCCTTTTATACGGCATAATGAGAAAGATCATTATCTTCAGCTACTAGCTCAAGTGAGACTGGCACATCATTTTCCTAAAACTAATAAAGTGAACTTGAGGTTTTCTAATAACCCATGATATTTCCATTCAAGCTAATAAACAGACTTTAGAGCTTAATTAAAATTTTTTTACTCTAGCTCCTTTTCTCTATACCCCCTTGAGATTCTTACAGAATTTTGTCAATCTAATCACTGTGTGTATATCCCTCCTTCCCTTCCTCCCTCCCTCTCTCTCCCTCTCTCTCTCTCTAAGTATGTTATCCATATAAACATATGTGTATATAAATAAAATCAAGCTTCAGGGAAAAAGTTTCAGAAAGAAGAAGATACACACAGATATATATCATCTAGAGTTTTAAGATAAATTTTCCTCTTCTTTCAATATTTTAAATTAACAATGAAATTATCAAAATCAAACATGAAGTATTTGTGCTAGCACCTATTTAGGAAAAGTTAAATTATATCGACTTGAGGTAATACTCACACACTTAGAAATACAACATGCAAATCTTTTGCTTTGTAATAGATGTGATATCACTATTCTAGTCTAAATGGCCTAAAATCATGTATATTGATTATCTTACTCCAAATCCCCAAGTATTATACTAGTATGCTAGAATGTCTTCTTACCTTACTTGAACTTAAGCTGTGGATTCTATCGCTAGAATAGCTGTGGGGCATTGGAGGGTCAGGGTAATCCTCAGCACCTTTGGTTATATTCTTCTTGATGACTTCTACATAGGAAACAGGGAAGATGCCTTGTCTGTTGGTTCCTGGAATTTTACCTTCATACCAGTTTTGATCAACTCTTTTAAGAAGAATAACTCTATCTCCCTGAAATAAATATTAGAAAAATACATTACAAATAGAAACATGATGACATAAAAATTATAAGAGCCACTATTTTCTAACAAACAACACATTTCCATTTGGGAAAGTTTTATACTTGCAGTGTTTGGGTTTTCTTTTTAAAGGAAAGGTACAAGGTAGGGATAGAGGCAAGTAGGCAAGTGGGCAGGAAGAGAAAGGAGGAAGAAGCATTTGTTTATTTTAATTTCATTTGTTCATCTTGGTTGTTGCCCCCAGCCCCAAGTTGCAAACCTGGGACGTTGGGATGTATGTGGACTACGCCAGCCAGAGGTGGTGGACCTAACCGCTACTCCACAAGGGTTCACCTCTGTTTTGTTTTATTTTAATCAGGAGAATGCAAGTAAAATCTCAGAGTTTACTCTTCAATTACAGGTTATTGATGGACAATTTAATTATCCACTTATGACATAATCTTCCCTATAGATTCTTGGTCAGTATGAATGGTATCATGTGAAATGACTTGTAGGTTATTTTAAAAAACAGAAGAGCTTAATAGGCAGCACTTCAATGACAGCATTGTCATTCTATCACTGGCAGATTCATGAGAATGACTTTCTGTAGGAAGAGAGTCAGAAGCACGTGCCATAAATAGCTCACTGTCATGGTGTGTCTACAATGGCTTGCAGAAATCAGTCTCTAGAAGAGATGAAGCTCAATGGCACACCATTTTCCTTCTCCCATCTATATTTGTTAAGGAGTAACAAAGAGGGACGTTAATGAGATGGAGGCAGTGATAGCATCCTAGATAATTCATGGCTGTGACCAAGGCTGATGTCCACCTGGTCTGCATCAAGATAGTGCAACACATTGACACGCCCTGGTGGAGTAGCAGTTAGGTGTGCTGCCTCCAGCTGAGTGCACTCCACATACATCCCAAGTATCTGGGTTTATAATTCTGGGACCAGGGGAGGGAATAACCCAGACTAACAATTAAATAAAATATTTCTTCCTCCTCTCTCTTCCTGTCTTCCTGTACCTTTCCATTAAAAACAAAATACAGTGCAACACCAGTATCTATTCTAATTGGTGGGTGTCATGCCATAGTATGCATCTGGTATTTGAACAGAAGCCCTCGCTTTTACAACAATTGAACTTCCTACAAAATCCCTATTTCTACTACCAGCAGTGATCTAGTCAATGCCACAAAGCCCAGTTCAAATTTGAACTCAACACACATGTGGCCCAGAGGTAAATGGGTGAGATCTGGTTAAAAGGCAAATCCTCTGCACCTGCATCCAGAGGGTGGCGTGGAAGTGTGGGCAGCTGCCCCTGAGGAGTGGTGGAGGTGACACAGGACATGAGCACAGCAGCCAGGCCTCCTTCAGGGGGTACTCAAGGGGAAGGCTCTCTTTTCCCCAAATGCTAGGAGGTTTCTGGGACTATCCCATCCCCACCGAGCAGGGCACAATGAAGAAAAGCGGGTCTGGCTAAATCTTAAAATGGCCCCGACGGTCTCTGTAATACACCAGGAACAGGCTGCTGTGAGGCTGCTGCTTGTGTGAGTAATCACACTGGAAGAAGCTTCTCGTTAACGTGCAAACACAAGCAGACTCAGTTTATAAAACTCTGTGGTGGAATGTGAAGGGTAGAAGAGAATTGAGGAGGCAGAACAAGGATGAAAAGGAGAGAATGACATGAGATTCTGCCAGGACAGGGGCATTTCCCTGCACTACTCCTGGGCTAGGGTTTCATCAATAGACAAGAGAGATTCTAGAACCATCCAGCACAATGCCATCTAGTCTGTGTCGTGTGGAGGCAGCGATGACCTCAAACAAATGTGCGTGATTGCTAACCAGTCAACACAGTTCATTTAATCATTCTCAACTGGGTAGTGTAGCAAGTTAGAAGAGTTCCTCTGGAGAATGTTAAGAGGAGAGGGTCAATTGTGTGAAGGAAGACCTGCAGTGGTGGTGGGGAATTTAATGTTTTATAGAGAAGCTGATTTACGGTGCTACCCTCCTCATACCCATGCAATGTCCCTTATGACGCAAATGTCCCTTCCAAACTATTCATTAAAAATACATTTTATTTCAAAAGAAGAGATGCTAGAATTGGGTGGGTTGCTAGTGAAATCTAGGTGAGTCATGAGGCACAGGGAAGGCTGATCAAGGAAACAACACTGTGCCAACGGGTCCTCCAAAAGACTCCTTGGGGCGGAAATTACAACTTAGGACCACACCTTGATTCTGAGGGCAGATTCCTTCTTTCTGTAGTTCTCACCACAGTACATAATCTTCATCTATTTTTTTATTTGTCTTACCCACCATTCAGTCCTCTTAAAAGAACAACCACAAAAATTTAAAAGTGACTGTGCCTTCAAATAAAATTTTATAAGAATGAATAGATATCTATCTACAAGGACTAATGCAACATTTCAGAAATTCTTCTAGTGTCTTCATTAATAATGACACTACTATATTTTATATCTTGTTTTAATCTTTTGTTGTGAATATGATTTAAATGTATTTTCTGTTTCCTAGTTGTTTTTTTTAAGAGTATTGGGGCATCTTTTTTTAAAGAACAGTAAGGTAGCAGGAAACTTTATTTTGAAGTATATTAAAGCTTCCATATGTATAATTTTTGATATTCAGGGTGAGGTGCTCCTTGGAGAGAATGTGGAGCCTCCCAGGCTAACCCACTGAGGTAGTCTCTCTCAGGTAAGCTTTGTGTCCTACAGGAGGCCTCACAGAGGACACAGGAGTGGGGCACGATCATGACTCGGGGTGGCCTTAGGAAGTCCTCTGTAGAAAATAGGAAAAACACAAACATGTCTAAGAAAGAAGATAACCTATTTTAGTTTTGAAAATACAGAGCTTCTCAAATGCACCAGCGGAGAAAACAGCCAGCTTACCTTTCTCAGTGATAACTCCACATTCGTGTCAGCATTGAAATTGTATTTGGCTGTAGCTTCTCCCATTTCTCCAGGCAGGGCTGGGGGAGGAGGTCTCGCAGGCTGTGCTTTTTCAGGAGGTACGAGTTTCTAGGAAGGAAAACAGTTCTTTATTCGGGACCTGTGGCAGCTGTGGAAACAGCCACTATTCCGGAGGAAGATGCAGGGCTTACCTCGACGTAGGAGATTGGAAAAATGCCCACTCTTCCATAGTGTTCTCCCTCATACCAATTCTGATCAATTTTCCTGAGAATGTAGACGGTGTCTCCTTTCTTAAATGACAACTCCCTGGAAGAGACATGTTTGAATGTTTTTTCTTGCTGTCTAACAATGAGTTGTAAGACCAACATGCTCATTAGATCTGGATTTGTTTGGGAAATAGACATCCAGTGCTAAAAAACACACCTGTCCAGCCCAGTTGGGTGAAGATTTTCCTTGAAAATACTTAGATTATACTTAATACCATTATAACTTTAGAAATGATTCCAAAAGCAACACATACATGCATCACATCTGATATAGATCACAGGTAGATTAATATGAAATTTAAAGACAGGGATAGACTGCTGCTATCTAGTCACTAGTTTATAGTAGATGAGCTGTGGAACTTGGCATAATGATGGATGCAGTCTGTGCTGACTTCTTCTCTGTCCTGAAGGTAGGTTGCCAGTTTATTTCTCCGTTTCTATGTCTTGATTATGCCAAAGCTTACAACGAGGAAAAATAAATATTATTTAGCTTTAGCACTGAAGTGCCAACATCAAAAAAATATTGCAACACAGGAGCATGGAAACTCCAATAACAAAAGACCACAGAATAGAACTTAGCTCGGAATTTCTAAGTTTTGAATATTGAGAAATAGAGATTTTACTAGAGGAATCTTTGCACACAGGTCTATCATCAATTCCGCAACTATCCTTGATAAAGTTAAACAAATAGATTCTCCCAGTGAGTGTTATTATCCCCCAACAAAGTATTATTCCTGACACAAACATCTTAGAAACAGATTCTTAATTTATTTGTATTTTTTCCTATCCTTTGGAAGTCACTGTTCTCTAACATGCTTAATGTAATTTAAAACTCAAGTAAAAGTAAAATGAAAACAAAATTGCCCCTGATCCAATTAATTCTGAAGGAACCATTTAATTACAGTGGATCAACAAACTGGGAATGAGGTCTTATTTGTAACAGATCCTACTGCAACATTTCTCTCTTAAACTATTACGAACATATTTAAAATCAACTTCAATCATACGATGTACACTTATTTTACTTACTTAGATGTCTGAGCCTTAAAATCGTAAACAGCCTTAGCAGGCAATTTCTGAAAAGGAAGGTAAACAATTAACACTAACAAAATTTGGATTTCCTACAGAAAGCAGTTTTACATGAATTAAAGAGAAATTAAACCTCAAGGAATGATTAAATATACATAATGTAAATCTTATATCCAATTTACAAATAAACTGATTAATTCATTTCAATATTTAAGCTATAACAGGAACATAATAAAAGACATCACTATGACTGTTGAATATCGTATTTTATCTCAAGAACTAAGGCAGATAGGCAAATGTTGTGAGAGAGAAATAAGATGTTTGAAGAGGATCCTGTCCTAGGTATAATTTTGGCTGTAAACAAAGCTTTTCTTGGGATAATTGTGGAAAGTCAATTGACATCCTATATTTTGACATAGCTCCTTCTGAATCATAAAAAGGAAGATTTGGAAAAGTCACAAAAGACATCATTATTCTTTTTTCCAGAAACATTAGCCTGATTATCACTGGGAGGCTACCGAATGGCTAGAAGTCTAGATTTGCTCATCTTGTTTTCCCTGGAGGGTTCATAAGTTCTTCAGTTGCTCATAATGATGAGAACCCTCAAACTCTGAGGTTCACAGATCTGCCTGGGGCACCTAGGTTCCCTACAGGTTGCTATTCTAGCTCTTCCCTCCCCACTTTTCAAGTCTCCTCACCCCACTCTCTTTCTCAGTGATTCTGGTGAACTTTAGGGGACCTGGACCATTACTGACATCTTGGGGTCCCACAGGCACTGGACTGTTTCAGGCACCTCTAGAGATGCTCCTGGTGTGGCTGCCAGTCCAAGACAGCATTGAGTTTCATCAGTCCTTTGTGGCACTCTATGATAGGTAGTACAAGCCAGAGCGCCAACCCTGGCTCAAGGTCATGGACAAAGAGCCAGTTGGTAGATGGTTCCCAGGGACAGTGACTTCTCAGGAATCCTCGCCAACAAAAGCAAGCCAACAAGAATTATTTATGTAGAATTTGTGTTTACTTGCAACATAGTTGACCTTGGGCTCCTTCCTTCATCACTGGGCTAGATATTTGTTTGGGGAGACCTTTCTCCAAGGAAAACCCAACTCCAGATGCTTTCGGACCAACTGCACTGTTAATTCTTGGGTGTCGGGTCAAGACTCAGAGAGGCCTCCTAAGCAAAAAATGGAGCCCATCTGGGGAGACCTGTAGCAAGGGTCCTTTGCTCAGGATCCAGGAGAAATTGTTCCTAGTTTCCCCATTGTCATTTTCAGGTTTTGACTGCTTCTTTACTGGTCTGGGACATATGTTTGGCTGGCCAGTGCTTCGTCAAGTATGTTGTTTCGAAAGACTAAAATGCTTTTAAACTACCTCTTTTTCTGGAGTTCCTCTTCTTTCCCTTGATGCACTTCTCCCCAAGTCAATCAACGTGGACGAGTAACTTCTAGGGGATTCACTGTCTATTGAAGAAGACAGGGCCAGAGTGAGTGTCCATGTAATTGCGAGCAGACTTATTTAGCCCTTTTTCCTGGTGGCAACTCTTTTCCCCTTCAAGTTTGGAGACACCACAATGGAAAACAGGGGCATACAACAAGTAGGTAGATTATGAAGTTGTGATATAAGACACACAAAAAGTATTTCAAAAGGAAAGATACTTGAGCTTGCAGAAGTATTGTAAATTATAAATTGTATTATAAATACAATAGTTACACTGCTGATATAATTGTACTGCAGCACCTGGTGTAGGGAATTCAGAGTTTCAGGGAGTTTTCATCTCAAAGATTATTTTGAATACTTTCTATTTCCATCCCTTTTGCTTCCAATTTATAATTACTATTGTAAGGCCTATCAGAGAAGGAGAATTTGAAAATATCAACAACGTATACAAACAGACATGTTGTGGAACAATAATTTAAGAATGTAGTCATGAAATAAAGAACAAAATAATGTTATGATGATAACAGAACTATAATCATGTCCATTTTTGCCTCTCCTTTTCTCTCCCTCCTCTCCCTTCACTTCCTTCTGTTTTTTTAAAATACTTAGAGACTTAAGATGTCATCTTAAGAATTAAGGCTTAAAAAGACTTTATGACTTTCCTTGGACTCAACTACTTTATCAGAAAGTAAATATTGATTCCAAGAACAAAGGAATAAAAGTTCTGTAAACACAATCATACCAGTTGCCAAATTGCTTAGGAAATATTGAATTATTTTTGTTTACCTTAAAGCAGAGTATAAATGATTATATTTCAAAATATGAATGCAAGTATTGCTTAATAGCATCTTGTATCTTCTGCTTTTATATGTGGAAAAGTAAGTAGGTCTGAGTTATTCCAGCAATCTTTGTAATAGAGTTTTATCAGTATAATCGGGTCAAAATTTATAAATTCTATCTCTTATCTCTTGAATAAGTATAATAAGAAGAATAACAAGAGGAATTAAAAATGAAATAAACTCACCTACAAAGGAATTAAAAATGCTGATCCATAATTTTTTTAAACTACTTGACTACTTTGTCTATAAGGAATAATTATTTATCTACTTACAGCAGGTAGTTAAATTACATGACATATAGGGATAAATGTCTAACTCTGTAAATTGTGAATTCCAAAGTCATCAGGTTTAAGTAGGTAATCTGGCCACAAATCCTTCAAGTAAAATTTAACCAATTATTTTCATGAACATGAGAGGATTATGTGCAGTGTATTTTTCGTTCTAAATTAATATACTTTAATGATAATCATTAATAGCACTCTCATAATGATCATAAATTTTAAATTACTTTTACTAATCCATGGGCTATAAACTATTTTCCAACTAGGATAAACAAAATTCATCAGTAAATATTTTATTAAAGCAAAATACCCTTTAAATGCCTTTGAAAGCGCCCCTCAATTTGTTTTATTAATGTATTCTATCTGTATATAAAATTTAGAGAGGCTTGTAGTAGGATATTGAAAACCGAGAAAAGGTATTAATTTAATTAAAAATTAGATTATAACATTCCTCAATCAGTGAAAATTTCTAATTGCAGATATGGGTTTTAAACATTCTAAAATGTATTATTTTTGCAGCATGTTATACTGTATAAATGAGATAAAATATGAGCAAAATAAGCACATTTGTGCAGTGGTAATAATTTGGCCATATATATTACCTTAACATCAAACTTGAATTAGCTCCTTTTTTGTCTATTGAGATAATACTTATACCGCAAGTTCTGAATTGCCAGGAGTTTGAATTTCATTTCTGCTACCCACTCTTTGTGTGACCTTGACCAAATTTCTTACTCTCCCTGAATCTCAATTTCCTTAATTGCAAAACAGTGCTTACAATATTATCTATTACCTAGGTCTGTGCCAGTGTTAGATAGAGAGTATAAAGCCCTCTGCAATGTCTGATGTATTGAAGACTCTGATACCCAAGTTTCAACCTGGAGTGTTCATTACAGCTTCTTAACGTTTACACAGTAAACAGATGCACTTTAAGATTTAATGCAAATAATTGGATACAATGTCAAAATACCCTGTACTATTCAGTTATGTAAACCTCAAAAAAATGTTTTCCTGGTGCACTCTGGTGGCTCAGGCACTAAACGCATGGCTCCAGCATAGTCCAGGTAAATTCCAAGGACCAGGGTGTGAGACCCAGGGTTGGGGGTAGGGGGACAACCTAAATGAACAACAAAACATTTTTTAAATGCTCCTTCCTCCTCTCCCTTCCTGCCTGCCTACTTGCCTTCATTTCCTGCCTGCTTATTTCCTCAAAAAAATGAAAAAAGAAAAAATACAGTCTTCTGCATTTCAATTGCTACGTGACCTTGTGATGTCACTTCAGGGTGATAATCTATGAAAACAGAGTTGAGTCACTTTTAACCTAAATAGTTTAATTCAAATGTCAATATAGAATTGATTTAGCGGAAATAGAAAATAAATGATGGAAATGATGAGAATGAATACATTGAGTGATGGCAATGAGACTTTCATACACACACACACACACACACACACACACACACACACACACACACATATACAGCTTAAAGACACATTCACAAAAATTCTATCCCCATTGTGTCCTTAAATGGTGAAAGCTATTAAACAAATCACATAATTGTCCAATTACTATACGACATATTTCATTGTGCTCCTGAGTCTTTTGATAAAGCATCTTTTATACAGAATGTGAACAAATTATCGAGTGAATGACTATAAAGTTAATGTAAAAATCAACAAAAAGACTATTTATTAAACTATTAGTTTAGATTCATTTTACAACAAAAAGAGTGAAGTACAAAGTTGTCAGTCTTTTAATATTCAATTATGTTTTCGGTCTTGAAATCTCTTTAAATTGGCAAAATATTTAATTTGCTGTTTCCATGTGAGAAACAACTGTTTCAAATCCTAACATGAAGCTACAAGATGGCTTTCCCTTTCCATGTCAGAGCAAATTTTTGTGAACTGACGATCACGTTAAGCCACACATCAAGTCCGACAATCAAATGAGGACTATTCAGTAAGACACAGCTGCACAACAGGCATTTGTGTGGCGACACACAACGATGCAAAGTGGTTTCACAACTCAAGAATGATGAGATGGAGGGATGGAAAATGAGAAAGCTGGAGGGTGGGCATCTGAACCACAAGATGAAAGAAAGGAAACTTCATCCACCTTGGAGGTTCAGCGCACTCTCATGGTCTTGGTGATGGTAGTTGTTGTTGGTGGTGTCCACGTCTTGGAAAGAGGCACTGTGAGGCACGCTCCCACAATCGTTCTGGTACAGTGGACACTGAATAGCACCATCTTGAGTCAGTGGGTGGAAAGGCTGGTGCATGGGGCTCCGCCTCAGAGCTTTTAGTGATGAATTCCTTTCAGGAATATCTGGCAGCAGTTCACTGATAAGTCGGTGCAATATACTGTTGTCTGGCAAACTTCCCCTTCTCTTTTCAGCCTTTATCTGATCACAGATGTCTCTCAGAGCAGAGTCCAGAGCCTCAAACACAGACGTTTTACATTTTGTCTTTTCAGTCTGTTTTTTGGGAGTTGGATTTTTTTTCCTCCGGAAAGGCACAGGACTGACTAGAAATGCGAGTTTAGAAAGGCCAGGGTCCAAGTCTTGTCTTTTGGGCTCTTCAGGGTTTTCATGTTTAGCTCTCTCATGTTTTAACATGGTGGTAAATCGAGTATAGGAGGCAGGGCATCTGCCTTTGCAGGAGCTGATGAGGTGCCGATGATGGTGGTGGTGATGGTGGTGGTGATGGTGGCTGGATCCATAAAAACTTTCAGAGGAGGTGAAAGAAAAATGATCGAAATCACTCTCACTGCAAAAGGAGGATCCTTCTACATGAATGTAGTCACTGTGGTCAGACACAACTCCGTCTTGATCACTGTCAGAAAACTCCATGTGAGATCTCGAGTGCTCATCGCTGGTGACCTCAATATGAATTGGCACCAGGGTTTTAGGCTTGTAGCTTCGTTGTAACTGAGAAGGGTGTCTACTCTGATTGTCTTCCTCCAATAAAGACTCAATGGAAAATCGTCTCTTGGGACATAACCCATTTTGTGGTGGTTCTAGGGTGACTGGAGATAACAGTTCATCTCCTAAATTCGGCATGGACTTTGACTTTTGAATCAGCTTCTCAAATTCAGAAATGCGGGTGGGGACCATGTCGCGGGGCACCTCCTGGGTGGAGGACTGACTCCAGCCATGGAGCAGGCCTTTGTGCTGCTCCTTTTCATACTGCATTATTCTTGACTTGACTGAGCAGATCACCTCTGAATTCATCAGATCCTTGCGGTTAATGCGGTGCATCTTCTTGTACATTTTTAGGAACCCTGGGGCATCATGGGCTGACCTGTGTCGAAGCCTGGACCTGCCATTACTGCGGCCATCTTGGATGTAGGGGGAAGCCCAGGAGATGGGGCACCCCGCCTTGGAGTCCTCTTCACATAACAAGGAGCCCATACTTTCGGACTTGGCTTTTGGGTCAGGGAAGCTCTCACAGTCATCATTTAGGAGATCTTCACAACTACGGGATTTGATTTTGGGGGGAACTGCTTCTTCCGTGCTACTCCAAACCTCTGCATTTTGCCGGGCCATTTGCCAGCCATTCTTGAAAGTGATGGCCCTCTGAGAGTCACGTGGAACATCCAAATGCTGTCTATAACTGTTACAGTAATCTACCTCATTGGAGGGGTTGCCGTTGAGCCCTGAGTAACTGCAAAGGGATGGACACATTTTGCTATCCTCCCCACCTTTTAATCCGGAGCAGCGTGGTGGAAGAGAGACATTTGGAGAAGTTAAAAGATTCACAAAGCAGAGAGAAGGTCAGTAAGTATCAGAGTTCAGCAAAGAGAAAGCAGTTAGTGTGGGTGAGTCTACACACTGATTATTACACATGCAGCTTTAAGTTTAGAGAAAAACAGTCTAATTGCAAAGCAAGGCAATACTTTTTCAATAAATGTAACTTTGCAGACACCAGAATTAACAAAAACTATGTGCAAAAAGTAATTGGTGTAGCTGGCATGTCTATTTCTATTGCATAGTTTATGCATCTTTCTGCAAATATGCTACACGGAAAAAAAGGATTAATTCTTAATAGCACCTCATAAGCTAATCTTAAGCATGATCTGGTAGTAATTTAAAGGTTTGACAATTAATGCCAACAGTGTTATAGATTTAATCCACTTACTAGGATCAGAATTTGAGACTCATTTAACTTATAGCATTGATTTAAAGCATGATTTATAAATATACATTTAATTAATACTCCTATAATTTTATCAAATAATTTTTCATGGCATTAGATAGAAAAAATATAAGAATAAGTATTTTCCAAAATTGGAAAATTAAAACACTGTGAACAACCGCTCCTAATAGTTTTCCAAGACTAAAATTACTACTTTAAACAAATTAATTTACCTTCAACCTCTTAATAGACAGGTTGTTTTAATAAAGCTAACTAGATACAATGTTAAATTTTCATTAGAAGGAAAATGCACCTTACTTTTCTGCAGGGGAGGTCTTTTTAAAAATGATCATTTTCAATTTGATAACAGAGAACTAAACTTAACCTCAATTTGGAATATGTATGGAATATTCTTTATTTGGCTTTGCTGAATTAACTAATAAGTGAGAGGACAAATTACATCTAATGGGAAATTTTCTTAGAAATAAAATCAGTGGAAGAAAATATTTCTATTGATAGCTCCTGTCTCACAATCTTCCCTAAATTCTTCAGAAGCAGATAAGTATATGAACTAGCTATTTAGTATTTGGGAAAGGAAGCTGACTTCTAAATTAATCAGAATCAATTTTAACTTTGGGTGTGTCCAAGCATGGCATTTATGACCTATGTCTTACCTTATTGATTTGCATAAGTGAGTAGCCTTTAAGTATCTATGCTAATTTGAGGACAGGTATCACAAAAGAGGTTTAGTTCCTCTGAACCTTCTAGTTCATACAGCTTTCCCAGGTCTGGGAAGAGAGCGGTGCTGCTAGTGAACCTGCAGCCAGTCAACCCTTGGCTTTAACCACCATGTGACTCTCAGTGTCTACATTTCATACCACTAGCTGACTTTGTTGTTTTTATCAATATTCTTTATTAATATTAATTAATACTAATTTTTTAACTTATGCTAGAGCTCACATTCTTCCCATATTTCCAGTTCCTTTGCTCTTCTGTTCCAACCCAAGGAGATTGGAGGAGATGAGGGGCCCCACATTTAGTACAGACCTAGGTCCTTGAAGATGCTGGTTTAATTCTCAGTCTTCATCTCAAGAATATTCCTGTTACTATGGCAATAAAATACTAAACAGTGTTTCAGAAACCTGGAAGAGTGACTTGCCTTCTATCAACAACCCTTATTAAAAATCTAGAGAGGAAAGAGGCCAGATGGAGAAATGGCTTGGTGATGGTGAAGTTTTATAATGATATCTTGAAACCAGTTAGTCCTTATTAGTTGACTATTGCACATAAAACATTATATTACATGTAGAAAATTCATATTCTTTTATCTATGTGGGTGTTGACCAAAATACAGGGCAAGTGATGAATAAAATGACTTTACTAGGTTAGCCAAATTTTTATCTAAAATTATCTAAGATATTTAATAATTAAAAAAAAACTTAAGCAGCGCTGTTCTCTATTGCTGTTTTTAATTCCTATTCTATATATATTTAATGTTGCTAGTAGTAGCAACATTGGAAAATTTGACAATAGGGAATTGTTAATGTATGTAAACTTGTAATATACAGACTGACAGTAAATTATTTATTCCTTTACATTTATTAAAAAACCACAATGATATATTTTGGGGAAGGGCATTAACAGACAATAGAGGCCTAAAACACACTCAAATGCTCACTACCCTAATTATTTGGTTTGGGTAGGAAGAAAGCCATAGTTCTGAAAATACATTTTATTCAAGACACTGTAATGCAGCGCTAACGATTCTCTGGGTAGTTTGCACTGGACATGGTGCTCTAGGTTAAAACTTAAGCAAGTATATGGTATCCACATTAATTTGATGGTGCTCACCTTTTGCTCTTGATGGGGAAGAAGGAGAAGAACCAATGAAAGACTTTGTCAGGGTGGCACTTGAACCTGGGAGGTCCGCTCTACCTGGGCTGGTCCTGCTTACACTTTGGTCCCCCAATCCTCTTGGCTGTCCCACTGCAGGCTCACTCTTCCTCCTTTTCCGAAAGTCACTGGCCAGGCTTGCAGAACTGAAAGAAGGAATCAGAAGTTTGGTTGGTATTGATGGAGGTTACCCAGGAGTCGGAAGGATCGGTGGCATGTGCTACTGACTGGCCTCACTCTACCAAAATATATTTAATCGAAATAACATTGTTTAAAAACATAGAGGTTCAAGGTATATGGCACAATAATTGGGCCTCTGTATATGCTACATTGTGATCGCTACCCAAAGTTTAGCTTCTGTTCATCACCACACAGTTGGCCCCTTCTACCGGATATACCTCCCTCCCTTCCCCTTTCCCTCTGGTGACCACCATTTTGTTCTTAGAGTCTAACAGTTTGCTTTTGTCTCCTTTGTTCATTTGTTTTGTTTCTTTATCTTCTGTATATGAGTCAATTCATATAGTGTTTGTCTTTCTCGATCTGACTTATTTCATTAAGCACATTATCCTCTAGGTCCATCCAAGTTCTTGCAAATGGCAAAATTTCATCATTGTTTTTATAGCCAAGCAGTACTCCAGTGTGTGTATACAAGTGGTATAACTTATCTCCTATTCCCCATACTTCAGTGTAAGCAATTCATTCCTTGTTATTAAGCATACTTTCTTCATAATCATCTTTTTAAAAGGTAATAGATTTAATTTCCTTAGAGGAGTTTTAGGTTCACAGAAAAATTAATTGGAAGTACAGAAGATTCCCCTTTTCTCTCTCCCCACCTGTACACAATTTTCCTTATTATAGACATCTTCTAGTAATGAGATACATTTGTTAGAATTGGTGAAATATGTTGATACATTGCTATTAAAGGTAATTAAAGTCCATAGTTTATATTAGCTTTTATGTTTTGTATAGATTATTCTATGAGTTTTCACAAATTTATGATATGTGTCCATCGCTACTATGCCATAAAGAATAATTTCACTGTCATAAACATGCCCTATGAGTCACTTCATTATCCTTTGCTCTGCATGAATGACTGGCAACATGTGATCTTTTTACTGTGTCTAGTTTTGCTTTTTCTAGAATCTGATGTAGTTGCAGTCTCAGGTAGTATGTAGTCTTTTCAGATTGACTTCTTTGGTTTAGCAATATGCATTTACTTTTTCCTCCTGCCTTATTTTTTATGGCTTATTTATTTTCGTTACTGAGTAATACTTTATTATATGGCTGTATCACAGTTTGCTTATCCATTCACCTACCGAAGGACATCTTGGCTGCTTCAAGTTTGGCAATTATGAATAAAATTATTAATTATTCATGCATATGTTTCTGTGTGAACATAAGTTTATAATCATCTTTTAAAGTGAAAATTATTCTATTAGTATTATGTAGCAACTTACAACTCCATATAAATATCTGTATTACGGATGTTTGTCTTTAAAGAAGAAGTCTAACAGGATGAGTATATCCAGGGGAGTGGGGGTGTCAAAACAAAGGACTGAAAAAAGGCGAGATAAATTTATCTCACCTCAAGGTTTCCCTATAACTGTTCCTAATAATTTTAGTTTTAAAACCTTACATAGGAATCCCAACACATTCTATTTAAATAAAATAGTGACTTGCCAATAGTCAGGTCACCAAAAACACTTATTTAACCCGGTTGTATAAAATGGTGTTGACAATCTCATTATAAAGGCAGGGAATTTTATCCTGGTTCTGGGCTTGAGTATGGTCACTTTTAAGACAATTAGTGAAGAAAGACATACTTTACTGCATGCTGTCAAATCATTAGATTCACATCAGTAACGGGAATAGCAGCTCCTCTGAGCCAGAGCCTGGTCTGTGCTGCGCTGACATTGTCTTATAGAACCTGCAGAGCAAACCTGAGATGTGCGCTGTTGTCACTGTTTTACAAATGAAGGAACAGAACACACGTATTTTGGAAATACAGAGGTTGAGTTAGAACTCAAATGTGGCCTGAACTCTTTTAAGTAGTACACCGCATCTTCTCCTAAACCTGTTAGAGTACCCCAATTCTGTCATATGAGGGTCTGTATGTCTTTTTAATAATTCTCAGGTCAGGTAAGAACTCTAAAATTAAAACATTGTAGGCATGTATGTAAAAGATACAAAAGGAGGGATTGGGAGAATGCCCTTCTCAGTGACATTCATGTCACTGGATGACACTCATGAACCCAATTTACAAAGTTTTTACTTACGTTGATAGAAATCTATAAAATAACAAATTAATGTTCGATGAGTATTTATTGTTGATATGAAATGACTGGGAATTTTCATTATTCACACTGCTATTGAATTATGTCTGAATTTCTGTAATATTTTAAAGTAAGTGTGATTAAAGTCTACCAAGAGAACTTACCTTGGCAGACTCTGTAGGTGGTAATGCCTGAAAGTTACAAACTATTTTAGTTCTATTCTTTTTGCCTCTGGTCTTTTGCCAACTGTGTAAACGTGGAAGTTATGGAGTCTAAGTTTCCATTTACTCAGAGATAAAATAGGAATAATAGTATTAAGCCATAGTGTTGTCTTAAGGATTAAATATGTCTATGTACTTAAAATGCCCAGTATGTATGAAGCCCTCATTTAATGGTAGCAGCTATTATATTATAAATTTCTCTTATCTCAAGGCTTCCCTATAACCTTTAAAATAAACACAATAACAATTTTATTATTTATTTTCTATTATTACAATAAATGCATTTATTTAAAAATATTATTTGTGTGGTCTGAGAATAATGAACAGATATGTAGAACATAATATATATAATTATTATGCTTTATGATTTTTTCAAATATATTACCATAAATATTATCCAATACTGAAAATTAGTTATTTGCACTCTAGTCCCCATCTACAGAAAAGAAGGGATACGAAGAGACAGAGAAAGGAAGATTTTCTCAGTCTTTAAAGGAATCCAGAGTCATTTTGCTCAATTTTTATAAATTATTGAATAGGAGCATACAAAATGATGCTGAAACAAAATAAAACAATTTCGCAAAGCATGGTGCTTAAAATAAAAATAAATGATAAAATACTTGTCATTTTACTTCACTGAATAGAATCACCATTGAAAAAGAAATCACTGTACAGAATATTCTGGCTGCATAATATATAAAATCCTTACCTAGTTGGTCTTTCCAAGCTTCTATCTACAGAGGATTGATACAAGGAGACCTATTAAGATAGAATAATAGTCTCATGAAAATTTTTACCATGGAAAAATTTCATGTGTCTATGGACATAAATTAGGTAACCTAAAAAAAAAGTATTCAAAATTGACATGAAAAATACCATATATTATGATCATAAAAATGTCTACCCAAAGAGAAATTATGTAAAGTGTAACAGTGTAACCTACTTTCTTCCTATCTACTGTCTCTTCTGATACACTGAACTGTGTTTCCTATGTAACTGAAATTATCCACACCCAAACATTGCCTGAGGGGGAAGAAAAGAAAAATTACAAATACTCTTTTGTGTAAGAAATTGAATGTAAATAAATTTCAATATAAAGGAATGGTTTCCCATTGAAAATATTGGTAGTCATGATTCAATACAACAATAAAACAAAAACTTTCATAATTTGTCATGTTGCTGGGTGTTATCTTTAAAGCACAAACTTTAAGCAAAACTTGAGGCATTGTCATCTGTCAATGCAGACCCAATTTACAATACTACCTACAAAATTTGGTTCGAAATAAGAATAAACTTCCTAGTACAGGGTTAGCTTACAATAAATGCTCTAAAGAACCAAAATATAACCTATTTTTAAAAAGCAGGTTTTTAACAACTTCATCAGAAAATCAGCTCTCCGCTGTCCATGGTTGTAGAAACAAAGATAATTGATACCACAAATTAATAGCTCCAGTGCTTACTGGACACACCATTTTCATAGCCTCCATTCTGAACAAGAAAATGAAACAGATATTAAGCAAAAATGTTAGCTATGAAATTTTCACTTTCGATGGCCATCTACTGGAACTTTTGCTGAAATATCTAAAAGGCAAGAGAGAACCATTATTGAACTCTTGGATATTTGAGGTGCCACCGCAAGATGAAAGTCTAGTATATATAAGGGACTGTAGACCACGTATTTATGTAGTCTTACATTTGGTCACATTTGATGATCAGTTCTTCATCTCAGATAAACTTTGGTTAGATGAAAATCTGAAATTCTAATTTGAAAATATTTTTCTGTAGGAAAGTTTAAAAATGTTAGCCAGAAAGGCAAAATTTGACACATTTATCTTAAGTTGCTATCACAAAGAGAACTATTCACCAGAGTATTCAAAATCTATTCAGTGGAAATTCAATCACACTTTAAAAACTATTTCTATAACTCTTTTCTATTTCTAAGTTAGTCCCAATGAACCACTTAAAACATTAGTATATAATTTTGAGATTCTTTATGTAGGTCAGTCTGACAAGTCCCCTTATGCACAATACTAAAATTGTTTGTTAATTGATGTTTTCCTTTAGTTCTATCTTATAAATGAGAATGGAATTTTTCCCAGAAACAAACAAAAGCATCTCTCTTCAAGAGAATTGTCTTCTCCTTTTAGACAGAAAAAGCATATTCTAATAATATTAGTTCCTAGAAAATATCTAGATTCCTAAGTTCTCAACAAATACAAAATTAGAAAAAAATCTGTATACTAATTGGATAAGCAACCTATGTAAACAACTAAATAAAGATAAAATAAAATGCTTTTGCTTCCTCTCTCTTCCAATCTATCTGTCTACTCATGCTCATTCCTGCCTGTACCGTTCTTTTTTAAAACAAAAAGGAAATCAATGTCAGAACATTCTTTGAACAGTCCCACAATGATTGGAAAATTTGAATTGCCAGTGTAATGAGTTGTTCTAATGTTCTAATAATGCTCTAACATGAAATAAAACAATGTAAATAATATTCCAATATGAAATAAAAATGTATGCTGTTCAGACTCTACACTGATAAATTGCTTTATACTTAAACTAAGAAACCATTATTATTCCTCCTTAACGTGTTTCCACAATCCAAAATAAACTGAAACAAGTTTTGTGATTTTATGTATACTTGAGGGAAAAGGTTCAGTATTCAGTTTTAAGGCCACAGTGAAAAGTCTAGATTGATGACAAAGAGAAAAATTTGCATAATAACTCAATGAGTAGTATACATCCTGAGATGGAAATTGTTTCAAGAAAAGAGGCAAGTTAATTTATCTTTTGTGATCTACTGTTTACACATTACCATTATTTTAATGTACTAAAGGACATTTTAATACAGACACTGAATCACTCTTTCTGCTAAGTGATTATATGAATTAATTGCTAAAAAAACCCCTTAATTGTCTTTCCTGAATGCTAATTTCTCAGTTATATTTATGGGTATACTAGACATGATAAACACTAGCTAAGATAATATAAACAATCACAAATTTACCATAAATGTCTTACATAAGGTTATTAAAGATAGAATCTAGTAGCCTAGCATAGTATTTTACTCTAAAAAACATGATGTTAAATTAATCACACCATTAATATGCTCTCAGAAACATAGAACACCCTTCTCAATCTCAAAGAGATAATAGCAAACAGTTTAAACATCAGCAAAGTGTTTTTTTCTGACATTTTTTTTGCCATCACCATATGATTATAGAAAGCATAGGATTAGGATTAAGTTTCTACTATTTGTATACCTGAGAATTATTGTGTAATGTTGATTATAGGCACCCTTTCACAGAAATAGTTAACAAAGACTACTAATATGATGTAAAGGAAATAGTGCAAAAGTGAAGGTTAAAGGGATCTGTGTTTATTTTTATATTATCAACATCTTACCATATTTCTTAAATTTGTCATATGTCTTAAAATTGTTGGGCTCTACTTTTCTTGAATAAAAAATGAATGAGCTAGACACGGTGATCTCTAAATACCCTATTAGTTTTAATGAACCAAATGCCTTAAAACATTTCAGACATATCTGGTCAAATTTAATTCCAATATAAATCTTGAGTTATTCATATGTTGAAATGATACCCTTTCTTTATATGCAAAAGTAATAAGACATACAGAATAGAATTGCTTGTTATATTTTGTTTTCTTTATATATGCCTATCTACAAAATATAAGCCATTAGAAATGACTGAATTCAATAACCCCAAATAATCCTGATGATTCTGTTACCTTTTATTTAATACATATATATTTTAGGCACTTCTCTGCTTTAGTATACTCTTTGATGTATATTTCAGGAGAAAGAATTTGAAATTCTAATGGAAGCTCTAGAAACATATTTCCTCCTGAGACTACACCTGCAATTCCAACTTTTACCATCATGTGTCAGTGTTTCTTCTTCCTACTAGTTTTATTTTCTAACTGCATAAACTTAACTGAATCAAGACTTGTAAATGAAAATAAGATATTTATTAAACGTTCTTTGTATTAGGACCACAGAGGATTGACTGTGTAAAACAGGTTATTCAAGTCACTTTCATCCTAGATGCTTCTGAAAATTCCCATAGGGAGGCTTGTCTACAGCTGATGTTTAGCAAGACTCACTTTTGCTTGTGTCTTTTAATGAGTCCTAAATTTGTTTTCAAAAATAATTTGTTTTTGTTTTACTTTTCAAAGGTCAGGATACAGAGCTTTTTACTCTGGATTGTTTCTGCCTTTTTCATGTTCTTTTTAAATATTCCAGTAGAAGTTTACATTATTTATAGATAGTTTATATATATATATATTTATATATACATATATATTTATCTAATAGACTGTCATGAACATTCTTAAACAGATATGGTAGATGTGTTCCATCTCATATGCCAGTGACAGCCTTTTATAGTCTGGATTATAGCATCAGGAAGAATTAGTAATGCTGGTCAAGGGTGTGAAACTGGAAAGTTATGACATGATTGTCAGTTATTTGTTAGCCCTATTCTTGATTTTACCTGATAATAAAATCAACAAATCGCACTTAGGAAAATGAAATAATGAAAATTAATTTGACAAATATGAGGGGTGTACACATCTAATAGCTAAGAATCTGTCATTCTGCATCTCCAGGCATAATGATAAGATGGCTCTGAGTAGCTTTTTTACTCAGTCTTATCAAAAAAGGTGGTAATATCCGCACTATCACTTTTGAAGTTTGACGATCACATCTCTGAATATCAGAAGTGCACTAAAGAGTTTAAATGAAAGTTGTGATTGAAATGATTCTTTACCTACATTTCAGAATAAGTCAACGCCCTTGGCATATTGTCCAAGCAATGGTATCTGATACAACACAATGATGCAAAGATAGATTTTCAAAAATAGTTTAGACATTAGAGTGAATTGTAAAATACGTATGTTCAGAGTCACAGTAATAGCTCCTAAGTGAGAAATCTGAAAAAGAATAATTTGTCTTTACCTCGTTGGAAACACCAGAAGAATGATCTTGAACATAGTCCAGAGCCTTTTTAGGAGGCTGGAGGTAGATGCACCACATAAGCAGAAGTGTAGAGATGGAATGGAGAAGAATCAATGGCAGCAAGGAATGGACATGTGGAAAAGGTGACAACAGTTAGAAATTGAGTGCTGATAGCAACAGATACACATACAGAGTGACATGAACGGAGCAACATGGGGCTAGCCTAGGAGGAAGAGTGCAGTGTTCATAAATTTCTTCAATCACTGGGAAAAACTTAGTGATTTGATTCATACATAAACTTTCCATCGAATTTAAATTAGCACTCTTAGTCTCTGGCTACAGAAGAATGCAAGGTATATTAAAGGAACATTAAAGGAGCAAGTAGATAGCATGCAGATGAGTTTTCAAGTGTGACTAAAAAATATTATTGCGAATGCTGACAATTTTGGCTCAGAATAGAAATTGGGATAGTCTCTAGACACTGTCTAATCAACAACACAATGCATACAAAGTAAAGCTAGAGGATTTTTTTCTCTGAAAAAAATAAGGCTTTCATATGAATACTTGGATATGACTTGGAAAAAGGAAGAGGATGCATTCCTCCTCTTTGGTTTGGAAATACTAGCAAAAGTTCTTTGGTTTATATTTATTTGCAGCTCCTTTTGAGTCAGTTCAACAAGATAAATGAATCAAACCAAGTCTCATTTGCATTTTAATGGAGAAAAGGAAGTAGATTATACTCTCTTATACTGAACAAAACTTCCGTGTAGTGTAATTGATATGTCTTTAGGAATTTAAAACTCAGTATTACCAGTAAGAGTATACAAAATATGTAATGGACACATCAAATATACTGCTGTTGATAGATACAGTTTCTAAATAAAACTTGAATCAAATAAAGGAAATATGAGGCTTGGGTTGACTGCCATGAACAGACTAAGTGATTCTTACAAAGTTTACCTTGGGTGGGGGTGTGGGGACTAGAGAAATTGGTGCTTCACTAGCCAAGACTGAAAATCAACTTCCACAGGGTTTCCTTATTTTCCCTTTCCGTGGAACTCTTGACAGTCAATGAGGTATTTTATAGTGGAAACATTCTGATTGTACATTAGAGTGGTAATTACCCAGATTTGTTGGTTTGTTTGATAGGCCTGTTCTAACTTGTGATGTTGCCACTATCATGGGCAAATATTTTAACCTCTTGGCTTCTGGAATGAATACAGAACCCAGGTTCTGGCAACTCCTTAGCAAAAGAGCTATAATAATAGTAACTATTATGATTCTAAATGCCCTATGCTCTTTTGATTGAACTAGACCAAGATGGACTGTAAATAAATACAAAATCTATAAACTTTCAATAACTGCCTGACAGAACTACTTCAATATTTTGAATTATAATTTATAGGATATAGTCATCCTAATGCATAATTCGGTAGTAAAGAATAATTATATAGGAAGTGTCTAAGTGTGGTTAAGCATTTGGTACAGAAGTGAATGTAGGCCATTGCATACCAAATTTGTGTATACAGTAGACATTATTTAGCTTTTGTTCTCCAAATGATACCTGTCTCTCCTGATAAAATGTTTTAGAAATCAAACAACATTCTCCTAATTTTCTAATATTAATAGTCTAGCCTCACTTACCGGGCGTCCAAACTCCAGTTCTGAAAAGAATTTATACCAGGGCTCATTTTCTAAATCTATGTCATCTGGATTTATGCGATCAGTCTGGAGCAGATGTGAAGGAAAAGGGAAGGAAAAGTCACACTGAGCTATGTGAGGGAAATGCTGTGTGGCATGAAACACACACACACACACACAATCACACACAAACATGCTTCCACTCTTATCCAACAAATCGCAGCAGGAGAGAACAAAGGAAGCAAAGTATAATGAGTAAAATTAGGGTATGAAAATGAGCTTCAATACCACCACTTAAGCCCCCACAGTCATGTGTCACTTATAGATGGGGAGATGGGCTGAGCTATGCCTCATTGGACCATTTCTGTCATTGTGTGGCATCACAGAGTCTAACCACACACACAAAGGCTCTATGGGATAGTGTACTGGGACAACCAATATATATGCTGTCTGTCACTGAGTAAAATGTTGTTAAGTGACACGTAACTGTATTTCTTCTGTCCACCACTTCTAGTTTTCTCCTTAACTTGATGCATAAACTATGAAAAACTGTGGCAATGAGCATGAGTATTGATAGAAGCACATCAGTTTCCAAATGGAGCCACCAAGTAGCTCTTCTGGGAAAATCACTCCAGCACCCCCTGCCTTCACTGGTCCCAGCATGTCAGTCTGCCATTTATAGACAGCTGGCTCAGGTGTGGGCATATGGAGAACCTGGCTGGGGGTGTGGGAAGAGATTCAAGGTTGGATGCAGGCATGTACTGTGAGGTCCTGGAAGGCTGTTGATGAAAAGAAAAGGGACATCAAAGTGGGAGGGGGGGACAGGTGAGTAGTCAGCCTCTCTCTGCTTAACTTCTGGAGAAAAATGGCTACCCCTGGACTACTTTACAGGCATTGGAAAAGGTAAAGAAGGAAAGAGCTCACCCAGATGGGAGAGAGAGCCGAGTTGCATAGGCTTGGTGTGGGGATGCTACTCCTGGGCGGAGGGGAGGGGCTACCAGTTACTTCTCCAGATGATGAAAGAGAAAGAGGCTTCCGGCCAGGTTCCCTTGGAAGAGGTGTCGGAGTTGGTAGGAGAGGGGGCTGAAAGACAGAGGGGTGGAGGAAAAACTGATTCATTAGACAGAGGTTCTAAATGGAAGAGAGGACATCAGCTAGCCCCACTAACTCTGTGCCTGCCTCAGGCAAGGCAGGAAGAACCTGTTCAGAAAAATAAAATGTCCCCATAGGGGTTTGGGGGGATACCCAGAAAAGTCAGAAATAGTTTGGACCACTAAGACTGAAGACAAGTAGCTGCTGGGGATGTGAAGAATGATCATGTTGTAGGAACAATCCCACAGAGCCCCTCTTCCTAGAGAAAGGGATTTGGTTGGGGCTAGGTTTTTCACTGGACTGTGCTTGGCTAAGGGTCAGGGAGAGTGTAAGGGACAAGAGTCTCATCCTGGTTGGGCTGACCCTCAATTTAGAGAAGCCATTTTTATAAGTGACTTGCTCCCTTTCAGTGGTTTCTGAATGTTGTATTTAACATAGGAAAATGAGGAGTGTGAATGTAAACAGTTTGAGAAAATACACATAATTAATTACTTAAGTCATAGAAAAGCAGCTACAGGGCATGTACTTTCCCAGAGATACCTTTAATACTTTCAAGTAATACAGGACTGACTTAATTGATTCGGGCTGCTGATTTTATATTTAAAAGAGATGTTTCAAGGACTACATATGGGTTATTATTTATTTGACAGTTTATTACATGACACTGATGAAACATGGTATAATTGGATAGTAGTATTTTAAGACAGGGGTAGCTCCAGTTCTCTAAAAGCCATTCACCCTGGCCCACAGAGGACAAACTCCAGGGGGTCTATTTAGCAGTCTCTGATTCCAAGTAGATCCTTTCAATTCTTAAAAGAGCTCAAGTACTTCCAAAGAGTCACATCATCCAGCTCCAAAACAATGCTCTACAACCTTCTAATATTGGGAGCTTTGAGAGATGCCATTTTCAAACAAAAACCATTATTTTGACACCCAAGTGTGTTTTATTGCCTTGTTGACTTTCAAATAGTTTTGTGAATAATACATAATCTCTATTTTATAGTCTATTCTAGGCTCACCCTGGTGAAATAGCGGTTAGGACAGCTGTCTCCAAAGGAGCACAACCCACATTTATCTCGAGGACCTGGGTTTGCATTCCAGTTGCAGGGGAACAATCAATATAAACAACTAAATAAAAAATGAAATAAAATAAAATGCTTCTTCTTTCTCTCTCTTCCTGCCTGCCTGCCTCTGCTTGCCTTCATTCCTGCCTGCAACTTCCCTTAAAAAAAAAAAAAAAAAAAGGCCATTCTATTCAAAGTTTTTTTAGAAAGATGTGCTTTTTATTTCAATATTTTATAATAGGAGATCATTTATACTAATGTAATTTTATGATATGAGATTATGATGGCAGCTATAAGGATATGAAAGTTTGAGACAGATTAACAAATGAAAAAGTGAAACAAATGAAAGAGCCTAAGTTATCCAAAATATGCAGTGATCATAATGATGAAGACTGTGTCGTAGCCCTGGGAAATGTTTATGATGGGGTGTTCAGAGCAAAGCATGATCATGATATTGTCTAGCAGTTACAGTGAGATCACGAAGACTGTGTCTGCACCAACACAAAAAGGAAACAGATACAGACACACAAAAAAACATGGTGGGCTCTGGTTTTAAGGTTGTTATTTTCTCACCTTTAAAATGGTATTTTGCTTGACTGTTATAATTATGGGAAACACTCTATCATCACTATGGGAAGTGCGGGAAGCTTGAGATATTTTATCTTACATATGCCAACATTATATTTGGTTTACATTTCAGAGGTAACAGGAAAATCCACAGAAAGAAAATATTCTGGTAGCTAATTTTCTATTTAACTAAAAAATTTGATTCATTTTACAGTTGATTCAACAATACAAAAGTTCTCATTGAGATTCTGATCTTACTATAAGATTGCATTTCTCCAATTACTATTTGAAGATTAACTATTAATGGAATAGTTTAGCTTGAGCTGGGTTTTAGGGTAATGGACATTAGAAAGAATTTTCCAGTAAACTGTCTTCTGTCTATAGAGAACTAGTACTTCTTCTAAAGGAAACCCAATTTTTGTTCTTTCAAGTTTCACTGCTAATAACATAACATAGTGATGTTGTTAATTCTTGATTGTATAATCTCTGCTTCTAAGAGGCAGTGGGTGTTGCTACAGAGGGAGAAACTTAAAGAGCTAAGACTGTTGTGTAAAAACATGTTAAACAGCAGAGGGCAGCAAATTTACTAAACACACACCTATATTTACCTCAGTTCTAACTTCATTTTGATTTTCACATTAAGAAAATAAATAACAAATGCATATAATAAATCCAAATTTATAAGAACATATTCCTATGATAGGATACTGAAAAAGGGAGAACAGTTAACATCCTGAATTCTCTCTCAGATTGGCAATGCTCCATGAATTATGATTTTGTGGATTAAAAACTCAGTGATAACACGAGGAGCAAACTAGAAGACATGCCAATAGAAATTAGCAGAGATGCCTCAGTAGTGATAACTGGTAATTATTTATAACTTTGGAACCTAATGAAAGGTGCCTACTTGAGGGTAGCCTATATGGTAAAGAAATTGTAAGTGGCAAAACTAGAACTTTCTCTTTGCTGTGGTGGACCTACTGAATCCCTTTAGTGATGCAATGATTAGATATATAATGTAGTGGTCTAGATTCACAGTTAAAACCACAGAGGTCTCCCAGTAATGAAAAACATTCAGATGACCAGCCAGCAGACAGACAACACTCAAGTTCATTAATTCAACACTCCCCATGTAACTTGGAAGTTCCTTTGAGCTCAACTTGGATATTAACACACAGAGATTCCTTCGGGAAGCACAATTATACTTTAATTACTCTTAAGAACAGCAAAGGAACCTAAAGATAACCGTTGCACATCTTTCTGGCCTTTTAAAAACTCTCTTCTCATTTTGAAAACCCCAGGAAACCTGTGCTTAAAATCACCATGTTATCAGTGCAAGAGAAACTTCCTAAGGAAATCTAACATGTGGTTTTTATATCAAGGCAAACAAGAGTGAGCATTTCTTAAAGTTTTTATCTTTTCTACAGTTTAAAAGCATGTAGTTGCTTTTGAGGTGTGGTTTCTACTATTTTTGTGGCAGGCATTTCATTTCTCTATGCTGTTCCAAACAAAAAGTGCCAAATGAATGTGGTTCTTTTAAATGCATGTTTGTTAGAATATCAGCTTTTGGTTTTATATTTATGGTGATTTCACAATAAATGTCTACACATTGCCAGTTGGGGCTAATTCTTTATGGTTCAAGTTATCAGATGAAATTTTTATAGTTTAAGCTTTGAGTGACTATCTTCACTGACGAAGTGTAAGTTTACTGAGGGTTTCAGTTCCATTTCAACTCTGCAGTGTTTTCAGTGATATTTTCAGCTTTTATCAATATTATCGCTATCACCGCTGGTTTAGTTATTCTAGAGAAAGGTAACATCTGCATTATTTTCCATTTTATCAAGTATAAAGAGGTCCTCAACAAATGTTTAATTCAATTTTAATCTGGTTATCTAAAACTTAACTTATCCACATGGGATGTAATGTTTTCATAAATAATCTCAGCAGAGAGTTTATGATTATTTTATGCACTAAATTGTGGGGATAGTCAGTCAAAGATAAATTCTCAGTGACTGCAAAGTGCTTTTCTAGATCAAACACTAGATCATTTAATCAAGATTTCTAAATTCAAATGAATAGCTATACATGTCAAAAAATTACATTCACTTTTATGTTCTCGTGAAAGACCATTAAACACATATTCCATTGATTTTTAAGGAAGAAGGTGATCTTTTTGGCCAAAGTCTAGGGGAGGTTTTTATTCAAACCCTGCTCTCCTTTCTATCCCCTCTGAACCACAAAAATCAGGGACTCAGTGAGTGACTGTTACTAAGAGCAGTCTGTCAAGTCCTTTACAAAGTGCTTTCAGGGATCACTGCTGTGCCCTTTGTCACTGGAAATATGTAGAAATAAGCAACAGAACAGTTATTCCATCTCACCACTCACCAACTGCAAGAGTAGACCTATATTCATTCTCTGGTTAATTCAACAAGTGTTCATTGAACAGCTACCATGTGCCAGGCATTGTACTAGGGTTTGGGGGATAGAACTGGTGAACCAGACATGGCCTCTGCCTTCAAGGACCTTAAAGTCTAGTGACCTCCTCCTGCTGGACCTGTGCACAGGCCATCACAATTCTGGTGCTGAGGGACATGTGGGCACACAGCAGAGAGAGCATTACACCTCGTGTTGAGGGCCGGGGATGGTGTCCTGGGGCAAATAAGATGAGGCAGAGGGTGAGATGGGATTCTCCATATGGAGAGAGAGGTGGTGCAGTGAGTTTTTCTAGTAGAAGGAAACAGCCTGTGCACAGGTCCAGCAGGAGGAAAATGACAGCTCAACATGTAACCAGAACATAGTGGGTGAGACAGGAAGGGTGGGAAGAAACTTGGGGCTGGAGAGGTCAGCTGGGGCCAAACCATAAGGTTATTTTGTAAGTTATGTTAAATCTGGGGTTTTTTTTTTCCTAAGGATACTCAAGAGCCAGAAGAAAGTTTTGAGCAGGAGATTCTATAAAGCTGTTCTAAAGATTGCTTTAGCTGTGGTGTGGAGACCTGACTGGGGAATGAGGGAAATGGATCAGGTGACAGTCACCATCATCTAGGCAATGGACAGTTGTGTCACTGGAGTTTCTCCTTGGAGACAGGACTTTGAAACTGTTGGAGGACACGGGGGTCCAAGATGGCACTTGGGAAATGCTGGAGTTCTAATGGAGTGATCGAAAAACTCCAGACAGCAGCAGAGCACTATTGTGTATACTTTACAAAAATCAAATGTGCAAAGAGAAAAGGCAAGTTCACATGTCATCTTGCAGTAAAAAGACATGAGAGGGCATTCACAAAGCTGCGGAATCCCCCAGTGTTGTCCATTTGCTTTTATATCATGCTCATTTATAAGTCCGCTCGTTATCTTCTCTATCTTGTGTGGTCAAGACACTTGAGAACCTTAGGTAAACTGCATCCATATGCAGCCAGCCTCTGTCATGCATATGAGCTCAGAAGCAATTTGGTCTTGACTGATTTAGAGAAGCAACTGGAATGAATTCAGAATTGATTTAAAAAAAAAAGTAAAAGATAACAGTCTAGTCCTCTAACAGAAAGCTGGTCAAAATGATACAGATGACTAGTTCAAATCATTTTGCCAGAGTTTGGCTCTCAGTGAAATTGTTTAAGAGATACAAATTTGGGTTCTTTCTGATTTCTTTATATCCGTTCTTGTTTTTTTCCAAGTTTCCAGGCTCCTTCCCCTTCTCTTTTCCTGTGACTGCAGAGACCCTTCTATACCTGGATCTCCAACTATACCCCCTGGTTCCTTCTATTCTTAGCACTAGTTAAGTCTCCTGATCTTATGGTTGAATTACACAGGATCCAAGTAAAGTAAAAAAAGAAGAGTCAGTTAATTATTATGCATTAGCAAATAAACATACTGTAAAAAAATCTAACTACCAAAGTTGATTATGGCTACTAGTTAAATGTGCTTCCTACTGAGCTAATCTTGACAGCGTGGCAGGATAGTGGGGTGCAGGAATTAAGTGACCAGGCATGAGTCTGCTTGGGCTCAACTCTGAGCTAAGTAATCCTGGGCAAAGTTTTACTGAATGTGCCCCTCAATCTCTTGACCTGCAAAATGGGAATGCCAGACATTTCATTGGGTGATAGGGATCATTTCATGAGATACAGCATAAAGTTACTAATCACAGGGTGTGGAATATAGTATGTGCTCATTAAAGATTTTACAAATATTTTTGACTATTATTGCTATTATTACTATTTTATTATTATTATTATTGCTGTTTTAAAATGAGGAGTCTTCAAAGTTTTAAGTTAAAGACATTAGTAATATGGGAATTTCAGTCTCAATAACAAGGCCCTTGAATGAACTCCTGAGGGGGCCAAGAGAGGATTCTTTTGGGGTGCATCTGTTTCTCCATGCAAGAGTGTATCTACATTGCACAACTGGAGGTTTAGTCCTGTTTCTCCATCAAGGTAGACTCAGAACTCCTTGAGGTGGAGACAGTCGTGTTCACCGTTGTGTCTCCAGCGGTTAGTACAATGTCTGGAAGATAGTTGGTGCTCAATACATTTGTTGAATGAATGAATAAAAGCAACTCCCTGAGGAGAAAGCTTCTAAAATCATCCTTTTTCCTGTCACCACAACTACAGAATATCCCGAAATAATTGCAACATCCAGCATCCTGAGTCTTGTAACTTGCTATACAATAAATTAAAATTGTGTGATTTACATTTGAATATGAAACTCCTTATTTTACATATTTGCTACTTTGACTTTTATGCCAAGTTGACACTGTAGCCTCCGTTTCCATCCCAGACATTTCAACATGCCAGGATATTTAGTTCTATAACCTAGAGAAAGACTGTAAGTTGGCAAGAGAACCTGCAAATCCATGGCATTGCTTTATTTTAAATTTCAGTTTTTATGATAAAGTTGGATTACCACAAAAGATAGGAGTTATTTAAAGAAATGCAAAAAAGGCTTACATAGATATGAATTATGTGATTATAAGGTTTTAAAGGTGGTTTCCCAAGAACATAACCATAAAGACGGGACTTCAAAAGCTAAATCCAAGGGGACTCATGCTGGGTGTGGTGAGACTGGGATCTCAACCAAATTTCAGGGTTGGCCTTGCGTTGTGCACAATAACGCGGTATCTTGGAGATTCTTACTGAACTAACAGAAAACTCCTGTTTTCATATTCATTGACACCTAGACTTCTCTTAAGGCAAAATAAAAGTAAATTGCGAGCAACAATGTTTCTCTATAAGCAGGCTTTGATAGAAATGCAGAGAAATTAATTTCAAAGAGACCCTAGGTAACATCTAAGAGGGAAAGCCAACGACGCAGAAAGGACCAGAAAGATCAAAATAAGGGGGGACAAGGAAGAACCTGTTTGTTAAACTGCAATCCAAGGAGGCAAGCGGTTATTTTCAGGTTTATGTATCTTTTTGTTTGCATCTAATTAAAATAAATGATTGGAAAAAGGCTGCAAAGTTAATCTTGCTCCATTAGACTGATAATCAGGAAGCTTGAGGCTTGGTAACCTGAGAGGGATTTAATGAGAATCAATTAAAAAAACTTGTTATTTTTTAAAAAAGCATTTGGAACATTTCCCCTTAAACCAAAGAAATAGCAAGAAACCAATATGGAAACCATGGGATGGAACTACTTGGGTCCCTTTGTACTGGAGAGACTAATGCATGTTTTTTCTCATTTACAATGTAGACTAGCAATGAAATTGCTGCATCATGAGTGTTGCTCTTCTTTTTTTTTTAAGAAAAAATTAAACTCGGAGCCATGATTAGGCACAGTTTTAGTGACATGCAAATGGGTCCTATATTTGACTGGTAGGGACCACATAATAGAGAGTGCATTTCCAATTCTGAGACAGATGCATAAATCATGCTACTAAATAAACATGATTTCTAAGTAACACTAAATGCATAAAACAGCTTTGTGTAAAAAGATTGCTAAACTATATGCAATTCAGGTTTACTTGGGAACCCATGAAGCCCTAGAGAACAGGCATTCTGTTCAAGGACATGTGCTTACTGGTCTTTCATGCTGCAGAATTGATGATTTCCCAGGTTCATACTCAAAGATACTCCTTGGTTCAGAACGAAATTTTCTTGTGTCCACTTTTCTATCTGGGGGATCCCAGTCATGTCTGGTAATAAACAACAAATCACATATTAAAATGATTCTTGATGTTCCCAACAGTTGTATAAAGTCACCCCCTGTTTTCAAAGATAATTTTAGTATAAACTTTTTTAAGTCTCTCAGGATAAAAAGTTCATCTGAAGAAATATATTTATGTTTTGTTTTACATACATGATTTAAAGAAAGTCAGTTGTTTTATTCACTACTGTGTTTTTCTCTTTCCTTTTTTCATACGATGACTATCCTCTGGCTGGCTCAGAAACTCACAGGAGGGGTTTGTGGATACATATCCAGGAATCTGCTAGTAAACCCTGGGGCTGCAAATGGCAGTTGTGCTGGGTTGTGTTTAGAGTAAGTGGCAGTGATGCTCCATTAAGCGATGTGCATGTGTCCCACTACTTTGTGACCAAATATCTTTGATCCGAAGTGGCAAGGAGTAATGCACATGCCATGTTTGATCTGGTTTCTCTCGCAAGCGGTTCTGTAGCAAAAGTACAAACACACCACGTGGATTGCCATCATAGGAGCAAGTCACGTGGCAAAGAAGACCCTCCTTCAGGCTTACCCTCAAAAAGCCACAGTCTGATTCCATCCCCTTGCGTGGGAGACCTAGGCATCAGCCCTTCTTCCTGAACTAATACCCTTCAAGAGGCTGTCAAAGAAGAACTCGGGAAGGAAAGCTGTTTTAGGGAGTGGAGGCTGAAAAAGATTCCCTTTGGGAGGACACATTTTGAAGAAGGGTTTTTTGACTGTAAGTGGGGCAATTATGCCTCGACGGAATGGAATGAAATTCTGACTGTGGCACTCTGGCAAACAGAAGTGTTCTGAAGGAAATAGGAGTGAATCCTGGCTTTCTAGTAAATTGAGGGGTGACACTCTTCAGAGGTGTCTTGAGCATTACATGGATATGAAGCCATCTGAACATTTTTAGGGGATTATTTTATTTCTTAGTGAGAGATTTCTTCTCACTAACACAGGACAAATAATACATTTAAATATGAGTTGATTTTCATTCCTTTTTATGACAGAGATACCATTTTGTGTCTAGACAATTATTCCTCAAATTGAAGACATGACACCTTCTAAACAGCTAATTCATCACGAGGAGATTGGTATTAAAATGAGAATCTCTTTATGCATGATGTGTCTATTTTCACGATATCCTGCACAATGTATTATCTTCCGTTTATCTTAATGGGAATGATGGGGTGTTGAACGTAACATTTCTGGCATGAGTGTGGAACACGGATGACTAATAACCAGTATTAATGCTGAGTAATTCGTATATTCTAATTTATTAATTGCCAGTACAGCATGAGCTTTGATTTCATTAAATTAAAGCTGAGTTTAAATTCTTGGACATACTAACCGTTAATTTAACAAGTTACTTTAATTTTCGAAACAACAGTTTCTTTTTTTCTAAAATGCATTTAAAATAGAACCTATCTCATTGAGTTATTCTCAGAATTAAGTGATATAATACAGGAAAAGTGCTTAGCCTTCTGCTTGGCTCATAGTGAGCTCTGAAGAAAGGTTATCTATAAGTAGAATTATTAGTCATAATCTAATTAAAATAGCACAATAACTGCATTTATTAGTTTTTGTTTTTGTGTAACTAGTTTCTATAAAAATATTTCAGTGGGAAAATGAAAATCATTATCATCTTGCAAATCTGGTGGAAATGAGTCACACATAGGCATTAACTAATGTCTTATTTATGATTTATGAATAATCTGCTCTGCTTTTTAAAAGACATTTTTGCATATCAGACATTTTTAAGTATTACTAGAATTAATATTTCATATCTGAGGAGAATGAAAATTAACTGCACAGCCACTAACCTGCTATGCCCAAGAGTGTACATGTCAATTGCTTTTATGTATCTGTCTTATATGAATGCACTGATCAAATATATGGAGACTATACCCAAGCTCCTTCAAATCTCACTTAGGTTGCTATGATGTAATGAACCAAGAATATGAAAGTGTTTTCTATCATCGCAGTACAGAAGGTCAGCAGGTTACATGTGCTGACTGATAAGATTATACAGAAACTATCTCAGTAAGCTAAGCACTGATACTCTTCTCTGGAAGGCCTGTGGTTTTACATTTACCCTCAGCTACATACAGGTCACATTTGGGGAAATTCCTTACTTTTCTGTTGAAGACTGATCTCTGGGTCGAAGTGGAGGGACTGGAGGAGGAACATGTGGGGGTGGGACAGGGGAGGAAGCATCCTTAAAGATATTGGTGCCATTGTCAGAGTGGCTTTTGGAGAGGGGTCTGTAGGTCTGAGTCTTCACAGCAGGATGTGACTGAGCACTGTAGGGTGAGTTGTACAGGCCTATCATGAAAGAACACAACGAAACAAAACAGACACAAATAATATTTTCAAGTGCATTATTTGTACCCCATAAAATACCCAATGATATTGCCAAAGTAAGTATATAACACATGCATTAGATGGTATGATCTTATGATTTATTAACATTATTAATTCACAAATCATTATTAATATATTAATTCATTATTGATTGTATAGCCCATATGCATTCACTGATGGCAGTATATCTTCACCAATTATTTTGGGATTAGTAGTAATTCAAAGTAGTACTAGGAATAAACTTAGAGGTACTCAGCAAAGTTTCTCCTGAACAATATAAACTAATAATATAGTTAAAGCTTAAAAGAATGATTTAAAATACTTAACAGAATGTTTTCCCAGTATGTTCTATTACTCTAAAAGCTCTGATTTACATATGCTATGTTAACTGCCCTCAAACAAAACATTGAGCAAGCTCTCTAAGTGCTGTGGCAAGCTTCAGGAAACAAACTTTCAATCAGCTTATAGCGTATCTGGAGAAATATGATACAGATAGAATTATCATGGAAAATAATTGGTACCATGATCAAGGTCCAATGAGGAAAGGCAATATTGGGAGTAAAGGACTTGGGAAGCTGGTGATTGATCTGAGAAATATCATGGAATTGATGGGATTAGAATGAGCCCTGAAGGGTTACTATGGGGAAGAGGGTAGCAGAGATGAGTTATGGAAAAAAAAAGAGAAAGAAAAAGGCAAAAAGTGCAAGGCCTAGAACACTTGGTGTAGGGTTAGAAAGGAAAGAACCTCATTGTAGTATTTTGTCTACTCATTAAATGACAAAACTCTCTCTCAAGGGCTCTGCAAGTCTATATGTAACTCTGGCTCCATTTACTAATTAGAAATGAATACAAACTTCAATAATAAAAAAAAATGATACTCTAAATTCCCCTCAATCTCTTTGAGCTGAATGTATTTTCATTCAGCATCTTCTCTGGAGAGCCCATGCAAATTGCCCTGACACTAAAAAAACAGACAAAGGAGGCATTTATTGCCCTGATGCTGCTAGTGAGACCTCAATTTCCAAGCTAAACACAGGAGGGGATTTTGGGGATCCTGTGAGAAGGAATAAAAGCGAAGGAAACTTGTGAAGAGTCTCCTGCTATCACCTGGAAGAGACTGGAGCAAACCCAAGGACTTGCATCTAGCCAAACTTGTTCTACTGGGGTTTCCCTCTGTTCTGGGAGACCTGCAGCAGAATCCTCTACAGTTAAAGGACATGTGTGTGGGCCTTCCGGTGTTAGGAGGGGAGAACCTCAGGCAGTTTTGAGGCCAAGCTGGCAAGGGAACCCTCAGCAAGGTTGCAGTTGTTGTGGTGGGGGTGAGCAGAAAAGGCCCCAGAATCTGCTCTGAAGGAAGGAAACCCAACACAATACAACAGTCCTGAGCCTGGGGCTGAGCAATGATGGGAGTCCCTGTGTGGGATCTGCTGATGTGCCCACTGGGAGGCAGAGAAGACGGATACCTCATTGCAGAGTGCCCTCAGTCTCTCCGGCAATCACTTCACAAGAGCAACATACTCAATGCCAGTGGAAATGGCCAGAATTGAAGGCCTTCCATTATGACCATGAACAACTTGGAGTCAGAAAAGTTGCTCAGCAAAAGGAAATTCTAAAAAATTCCTGCAATGAATGGTTGAATGTTGGAGCAAAGGCACGGATAAGGTTGGAAAAATACATTGCCTGGCTTGTTTTGTTGTGAAGTGCATTTGAAAGCTCTTACGAAACTACTCTCTTTATTGATTAAAGGAGATCTTTATCTTATTTTGTACCTATTACAGTATGTTCTTTCAGACTGTCCTTCACACGTTGGTTAAACATTCCAGAACTGGAAAATAAACTAACAGTGGGAGTGAAGGAGATAAAAGAGTATTAGTTCTCATTTCCATGAGAAAAGATCAATCCTTTTGTTATGCATGCTCTGAGAAAAGAAAAAAAAAAGGCAGTCTCTTCTTGGGGCAAACTGAAAAAACGCGGGCTCAAACAGAAATCAGAAAAATGATGGTGAAGATCATCCAACAGCACTGAACATAAAATATTCATTGTGAGCAAGGAAACCCATCCTACCTGCGTTATATGTATAAGGAGTATTATACATGTCAGTGTCATCATCTAGAAAATGAAACATAAATATTATGGTAATACAGATTCTGTTATCATGTCATAACAAGACAGCAGAACTTCAGAGAAACAACAGAAATTTGTTAGAACACCAATGTATTTTTGCTTCATTCATAACACCGCTTCAAATGGTCAAATCATACTTTTTGTTGGGCTTCCTCTTTTGTCTGTCACCTCTTTGCTGTGTTGCCCTCATTACAGGATCAAAGTTAGTCCCTTAGCCTCACTACCCACCATCTCTCCTGGATCCTGAATTTCCTTTCATAAGTGTTTAAAGACCTCTTGTCAACTCGGTGGAGTCCTGCCTCTGCTCACTCCATAGATAAGGAGCAGACATGTGTGGACAGAGAAATAATGACTCTGCTTTAGCAGACAACATTCAGTCTAGACTATGGATCAGGAAGGAGGAGGGGCTAGGACCACAGCACCTGGCACTCGTCCCAGCTTCTCCAGCCTTCTAAGTGGCTTCTTGGCAGCTCAGGAGTGAGTTTGTCTCAGGTGTCTAGAATAGGAGGTGTGATAGGAGAACAGGGAGGAACATTAAAAAGAAAGAGGGAGGGCCATGGAGATCACTAAGGTCTTGGCATTCTGTATGAACAAAACTATAAAAGAAGAGAATACGTCCTTCATGAAGACCTGGTCAGAAATAGCGTAGTATACATACCTGGCTTGTGCACCATGTGAATTTGCTTAAACATTGTCTTGTACCAGTCCTTCGGTCTGTCAACTGTCTATAAAAGAGAGCATCCAACCATTACAAAACTGGCTCCAAATAATCATTGTTCCCCAATGATTTTCTTTCTATAGTTTACCTTTTTTTTAACAGCAGATTTCTGTTCTGTGATACCATTTTCTGACCCTGTACTATTTCATGATGACAGTATTAGTAATTTATTCAGTGGCCCATGCAGTTTGTAAATATAACACCCCTTCTTTGAGATTAGGCTGCATTGGAACATTATTGTTTATGGTTTTCTTTTTTAAAATTCATAGTGTCTAGTCAGTGTTTGGAAAAAATATTTATATTTAAAATTCATTGAATGAAAATTAGAGTATTGTACTTGTTTAACTCCCTTTGGCGACAATGGTCATTATTCTAAAAAAAAACAACCAAAAAACTTTTTAGTGGTTAGTCTGTTCAAGACATTCTTTTAGAATTAATTCAGGAATATATTTAACTCAAACTGGATTCTGATCATTTTGAGGGAGAGAAATATACATCTGCTATCGACTAATCTAAGTTACTAAATTACTTGAATGTATTGGACAATCCAGAGTCCTAGAGAAAATGTAAACATATAGTTATCAACTCAATATTTTTTAAATGAAAGGTACAGGCAGGCAGGAAGAGAGAGGAGGAACATTTATTTATTCAGTTGTCCATTTTGATTGTTTTCCCCCAGACGTGGGTCACAAACCCAAGTCTTTGGGCTTTCTGTGGACTGTACCTCCTCCAAAGCCCAGACTCCACTGTCTGAACCATCACGGCACGTCTCAAATTTGCTGTTTTTTTTTTACATGACAATTATATGCATGCAACATCTATTTTGCCATGTTGTTAAGTCCTTGAGAGTAGAAGCTCCTTATACACCCCTGGTTTTTGACACGGTAGAAACAGTGGGCTACAGAAGAAAAGATGAATTAATGTCAGATCAATCTAAATTCAAATCTTGGTTTCTTTTATTACTGTATTAGAAATACAACTTCCTAGCCATATGACTTTGGGCAAGTTTGAATTACTTAGAGCCTCATTTTTCTCATCTTAATGTGAAATCATTATATCTACAACACAGGATCACTATGGAAATGGAACAAGACAATGTACATAAAATGAGACAATGGATGCGCCCTGGTGGAGAAGCGGCTGGGTTAATTGTCTCCCAAAGGAGCACAAGCCAGATACCCCTGGGTTCCAATCCTGGGCCCCAGTGGGAGGTAACCACTGTGAACACTAAATAAAAAAATAAAAATAAAAAATGAAGATGCTTCTTCCTCCTCTCTCTTCCTGCCTGCCTGCCTACTAGCCTTCAGTCCTGCCTGTACCTTTCCTTTAAACATAAAAAGAGACAATGTATATGAGAACTTAGACTATAAATGAAGTTCCTTAAATAATAATAGCCAAGAAATTCAGCGAGTTACACAATTAAATAATGAGTGAATCCAGGTTATCGGACAGAACTCTACCATATTGCATACCTGCAAAAGTAGACATATAGCTTTTTAATCTTAATTAAAGATTTTGCAGGCAATATCTTTATCTCAATATTTCCAGAGCTACTCCAGCAAGAGACTTAACCATCCTGTGTAAAGTAACTAAATATACCACATTTTCCAAGATAGTTCTCCTGATATAAATATTCTGTTAGGACCACAGAATTGATCATGAATCTGCTAGACTGAGTTTTGATTTAAAGTTGACATCCTGCTGCTCCTCTCAGCCATGTGGCTGCTACATTTTTCATCTGGGAATTGAGTGCCTTATGCTATATCTAAATTTATTTTGATATCTAAGAACTTATGATTCTGGTAATCACCATTAATGGAGATTAACATGAAGGACAACTTGACTTTGCTGTGGATCATCTCTTTATTCACTCTAGGCTCTTTGTACAATGGAAAAATTGAGGGGATTGTTGAATGACCTTGTATTTAAATGGTGGGAGCAGATGCAGAGATGAAGGGGTTATTGGAGGGTTTAAACGAAGTAGCTGAATATGTATTATTAAGGGATATTTATTCTCATAATAGGTTGCTTTCTCTCTCATCAAGTTTTATTTACAGTATTCAGCAACAGAAAATAAAAGTATATTATACTGTTCAGGCATACTTGGATACAACCAACAGCAACAAGGAACCTAATAAGTTAATTGTATCTCTGTATATGGCAATGTATCTTGACAGACAGGATTTTTTTTCTTCACTTGCTGGAGGGGAACATATCAGGCATGATCTGAGTCCTGCCATTGCTAGCTTTATATGGTGAGCACAGAGATGCCAGGAAATACCCAGTCGGTGTGCAAAGAGAAATATGAAACCAGTTAAAGGAAAGACAAAAACTCCATGTCCCTTTCTAAAAGAAGTATGCTAAGCATCTAAAGTTCTTTTTGCTGTCATAGAGATTATTACGTCTATTATGGAGATGAAATAAATAAAAGTCTACTCCGATGTAAAGAAACACACTTTTCTATTGTGGTCTCTCAAAATTCTTGTGCATGAATAGTAACTATTAACAATTCACTACAGGTGTATCTATAAACTTGACTGAATATCCCTGCCTTCCTACAGCTTATAAAACACCAGCAACTCGACATGGATTGAACAGAGATTTCCAAACAGGGAATAGACACCTAATTTCTCCACACTAGTATACAGTTACTCTGTTCAATTTTTACCCATTTCCAGCTTTGAAAATGCCCCAATGGTGACAGAGTCAAACGAGAAGAAAAGAATCTTGTCTTTCACTTAACTTAGCTGGACTTAATTACACTGCCTCCTGGGATCAGAAGCTAGGCAATGATTGTTGTTATTGTGAAGAATGGCAGTAAAAGGCTCACACAGACATCCCAGGTCACATGAGAGAGGGCAGTCTGGGGAGATGCTTTCCTTCTTTCAAGTAACTCAAAGGTACATTTGTTGATTCTCGCTTTCTAGAGTTTCCAGGTTACTTTACAAAATTCTGTTTCCTTGGTATATGCCGGTTGTCTAAAAGGCTACCATAACATGATACATGGAGACAGTGCTGCCTTTGGAGTATAGGCTGAGCTGAAAGCCCAGGTGAAACAATCTGAGTCTGATAATCATTTCCACACCGATGGGAGAGAAAAACAACCTTGGAGATACTTGGCCTGCTGTGGCTCAGAGATGCCTGAGTCAACATTTATAAACACAGCTATACTTGGGGATGAGTTCTGCAAGGCTGAAACAATAGGAAATGGGAAGAGGAGAGGCGTCTTCACAGACCCATACCTGCTTTGTAAAGTTTTAAAAGTCTACATAAGAGCTCAATTATCCAGAAATTTTAAAGATTCCTTGTAAGAACTCCTGAGTGGTTCCTATTTTGTTTTCTAATTTATAGAAGGAAAAGCAGCTTCAGATGTATACTGTGTGTGTTCCCTTGTGTATATCGAAACATGCTTTTCATTTGGTAGGAGATAATCCAAAAATGTTAACCTTATTCGATTTTCATTTAGCATCTACAACATCTCAGCTTTTTTCCCTTTGAAAAATGAAGAAGCTTGGTCTTGCTAGTTAAGAAAATTATGTTTTATAGGTTAAAAAAAAGTAGACCAGCTTTAAGTCCATTTTATATATATCATTTACTGACATAAAAGCACACCCAGAGATCGCAGATAAAATCCTTTCAGACCGAATCTATAATTACATAGAATCAAATCTCTCCCTCCTAACTTACAAATATATTATATCTTAAATGTCAATTCAAGAAAACAAAGGACACCATACTGTCCGACACTGTATCTTTTCATATATTAGGGAAAAATTATATTTCATCATTTTGAGTCAGAAATCTTAAAAGGAAAATACACATCCCAACACAATTAGCAGAACATACGATCATCAGAAGATTAAGAATGTTAGTCACAATGCCTGAATATTTTGTCACTTAAATATGGCAATCATCAGTTCCAACGTAGATTATTAGAATTTAGAATTAGTCATATTCAACATCTCCACATCTAACCAGTCTGCAACCCCGGCAACTGCTGTATAGATTTACTTTATGGCTTCCAATGATTCTACAGATCCTTGATGTGATCAATTTTGAACTTTCCTCTGTGTATAGAACACAGTCAAAGAGAGAAGAAACTCCCCACATTTTGTCTTGTTCCTTTGCAGTGTTTCCAGTCTTAGCAAACCACCCGCCTCCACTTTTTTTATCCTGATCCTTCTCATTCTTTTCCTCTTTCCACTAATATCTTCCCCCTCCCCAGGTCTGCATTCCAGGGAAGCAGCTCTTGGCAACACCCCAGCCTGGGAAGTGGGTGTTGCAGGCCAACTGTTTGCAGTCTGAGCTCTCTCCTTGTACCGGCCCCCAATTTCACCTGCAAAGGTGTTGCGCCTCTCATGCTGTTTCCCTGAGAGTCGTTCTTCTCCGCGGCCAGCACAAACCTTCTCTTCAAGTGGACTTGGTCACAAGCAGCTGCCTGCCCAAGTTCCCAACGCAGCCTCTGCTACTGCTGAGCCTTGCCAGAAGGGGCTGCCCTGACACACTGAGCAATGCTCTGGCAGAGTTTAAAGACTAAAAAAAAAAAAAAAAAAAAAAAAAAAAAAAATCCAAACACTTTCACTTATCATCCCCAGAGAGCTCTCAGCAGGCGTGGCTGAAGAGGGACACCTAAAATGTGTACTCTTCTCCAGACAGTTTTTCCTTTCCATGACATTAACTCCCTTCGCTCCAATCATCTCACCTCCCAACTCTCAATTCACAGCTCTCAATCTCCTGGTGTTAACACACATCCATTTCAAGAAACAAATCACTGGTTTATTTGCAACGCATGTGGGAATTCGATGAAGCCAAAGAAATCACATTTTCTCCTTCCTTCCCTTTTTCTCTCCATGGCCCTAACATTCCTTGGTGAAAGGCATAAAGAAACACCAAACAAAAACAAAAACAGAGCAAAGCATACGTTTCTGGTTCAGCCACACTTTCTATGATTTTTAATTAAGATGGAAAAGCAAACTGTGTAATTATCTTTCCGCGACAGCTCCCTTTCTCAGCCGCACGGCATAATATTCAACAGCACCAGGGGCAATCCTCATTGTAGAAGACCGTAGGAATGCACAAAGCCACCGGCAATCCAGCCTTTGTAGCGCCGTGCACCGCGCGACCCCGCCCCCCCCCGCGCATGCGCACACTGGCACTTCCTACCGTTCTGATGGCCGTGGGGATTCCAGATTCATCCACCGGCCCGATGCCGGGGTAGTGGGGCGCTTTGATGACTGTCACCCTCTTCTCTTCCTCCGAGGATCTGTACAGCGGTATGGAGCTGCCAATGGAGCCGTCGAGAGACTGCGCGTGCTGGGGATATGTCTCTGTGGAATCTGTAGAGAAAAGGCGGTGACAATCTATTTGATATGCATGTAGGATTCTTACATGGATGGGGCCTCTTGTACATTTATGTCCACTCCTAGGGCCTCCATTTCCACCAGTATGTCTTTTAAATCATGACCTTAAATTTGAGCTCCTCCCGTAGATGTATAGTGAGAACGGATAACAAGATTACCACTTTATGAAGAAGGGTGAGGGAAGAATTTGCTGAAAGACCCTTTGACCTTGTAGCAGGTACGGTGTTAAGAAGGCATTGTACATGCATGACTTCATCTCATCCTTCTGGGTCTCATTTCATAGATGAGGGGGAAGAAGCTGAGACAAGTTTAGTGATTTCCCTCAGCCCATCATTTACATTAGTATTTATTTTGTGAAATTGCTGAGTGTCATTATTTAAAAATATTGAAATGTAATTTAGGACAAAAATATGACTGTTGATTCTACAAGAGGTATTTCATAAACAATAAAGTGAAAAGAAAAATCACATTAAAAATCTTCACATGTAAACAGACACTTGGAGATGAAGACATGAGTAAATAGAGATTTTAAATTGTTAGCATTACTTTTCATTTCAGTACCCATAATGGCCCAAATATCTTTGCTTTGTCTTTTAAGTACCCCAAACCATGATTTCTCACCCCTCCAGTATAAAAATTGGTATAAACTTACACATTAGGTGAGATTATCATGGTCCTATCTTCATGCCCTCTTTAATTACTTTTAGTAGTTTTACAAGAAACAGAGATGACATATATGTACTATATATTCCACTTACTCTTAGTTTACAAATATTTATGAAAATCAACATTATTACCATCCATCTGGTAGAACTGATGATTTCTACAACAAATTAAAACATCTTGGTACCAAGAATAATTCTTTGCTATGGTTGGTTAGATATGTCACTAGAAAGTTTTCTTTTTATGTGTATTTGAAGAAGTTCTGAAGTTGCAGAGTAGCATTGATTGATTATATAGATTTATATATGTGTGTATATATATGTAATATACTTCAAGTTATAAAGATATGACCATTTTTTATAAAATTTATAAATGAGATTAAAAAATTTTAACTCATTATTTAATGATAAGTTGAGATAAGACCCATAAAAGCTAAAATCTACTTAGAACAGTTATAACTGGTTTTACTATTATTTTTAATTTAGTTTACAACAGAAAAAATTCTTAATGCATCTCTAATGAGGAATGGGTTTGTGTAGGAATGAAACTGTTTATGTACCCATCGCTATAAAAAGGAGTATCTTTTCCAAGCAATTTCAGAATTAGGAAACAATGTGATATTTGATTGAGTGCTCATTTAATTTCAAACAGGATAATTGTGATGCTAATACTTCAATCAAGCAATACATATTTGGGGGGCATCTAGGATGTACAAAGTCCCTACCTAAGCAAACAGTATTAACTCTGTCTTTATGTATGGTTAATAAGAGTCTATGAACTTACAGCTCATAAAATACAAGTTAGTCTTTTTATTTTATTCTCTTATATGATCCACTAACTGTCATTTTTATAGACTTTTTATCCTCAACTAAATATAAATTTCTTCTCAGCAGAAAAAAAAAAGTACATCTCTTTAGGACCTATTCAGTACTGACCTATTGAATTTTTTTCAATATTTATATAGGGAATTTCTTTCCATATAAATCTTCCCATTGATATGTTCCAATGTAAAAGTCTGTCAACTCTCAGGTATTCATATCTTTTGTTTGGTAGCGTGGAAGGAACAAAATCATATTCATTAAGATAGACAACAGGGACAGAGTCAGACTTTGATAATTATTTGGGAAAATGTTATGGCTAGAATAATTTGTAGAGCTGTATAAAGATGTGTGATAATGCATAGCTTCATAAAAAATCTAGATAGAATGAACTCCTATTATAATACTACACTGTGGACTGATTCTGTAAGGACAATATTTGGGCACAAGGAAGTTCTACTTTCTTATACTCCAAGGAACATCATTATAAGATTCACAGATGATCCTAGGAGCAGCATTAGAGAGGGCATAAGTATATTGAGACTTCTTAATGAGTTTCATGGTTACATTTAAGTGGTACATTTATAGTCTTTGTTGAGCACAGAAGTTGAGTTCAACAAAGCAGTACTGGATTTGACATAAAATGCTCTTGAGTAAACTTGTTCTTTCAGTACAAAACTGTTGGGGAAGACGGAGTGTTGCCTACTATCAAAAAGGAACACCCCATGTTCTAGTTTCCTTCTCTCTATTTTTGGTTGATCATGACCAGAAGGCTGGTCCTTTCCTTTCATGAGAGGTGAGCTGTGGCCACACTGTCCCCCGCCCTCCTCTCTCCTTCCTTCGCTGCCCAAGAAGCCTTCTGGTTACTCACTATAATGGAAACTTTCAGCTTCAGTTCAGATCGTGGTTTAATTTGGCCCATTTTTTAATGTTTAGGTTGTTTTTCTTTTTACATTAAAAAAATGAAGACTTATTTATTACTTTAATTACTAAACCATCCTAACATATTTTACCACATAAAAATGTTTCTATGCTTAGATAACACAGATTCTTTTCCAAGAGGTTTTAAAGAGTCCATGAACTCCACAAAATTATATATTTAATTTTCTAGGTAATTGTTCACTTTATTTTTTTCTGGAGGAGAGCTATATATTTCACCTCATTCTTCATTCCCGAAGAATTAATAATGATCTCTATAAAATTATGGAATCATCATTTAAAGAAACTATATCCTTGACTAATAGTTTTCTGGCCTTAACTTTGTGAGGCAGTATTTTATTAGTTACTACTTTGTGAGGCTGAGTCTTCCCTTTTATAAATATATCAAAAGAATTTTCTACCAAGAAACTTTCACAAGAGAACAGGCAGACGTGTGAATGTTCTCCTACTGGTGTAAACTCTCTTCCTAACTGGTCTCTTTCTTTCTGTCCCACCACACAAACATCTTTGATCATCATCCTGGAATAACCAGGTGCCCATTTTTTTCCAATGCTGAATCCTCTGCCCTTCCTTCCACCCTAAGATAGGATCATCAAATAGTGTCACGTTGAATGCTAACTCACTTTCTAAAAAATTACTTAGATGCTTTGTCTTCTTCCCATGTGATATGTATTTACCATCTTGAAATTGTCATGAAAATCATGACTAGAGAAGGACTTACCAAGTGACCGGCCATGCTGCATGATAATGCTTGAATTGAGTGAGCCTGGTAGAGAGTAAGCTGAAGGGGAAAACGGCCGTTGATAGTAACTCATTGGACTCACAGCGCCTCCAGAGTTTCCATTCACTGTTATCTGGCTCTGAGAAGAATGAAAAGACATCCCATTAAGCTCAGAGTCCCCTGTCAGGATTGTTCCTTTATGACAAGAGAAGACATGATAGTAATCAGGGGTCATTTTAATGTACTTGGAAAACTGATGTATAGTGGGAGAAGATACTTTTTTTCAGTGTCTTCTCTACCGCCCTTTATTTCTGAAAATCATTCTCATATGTCAAGAGGGCACAGGAGGTGATTCGGAAGAATGGACACAGCCGACCAGCAGCTACACCACTCTGCCTAAGGAGATGTCAAAGGGTATCTGTAGGAATCAGAAAAAAAGAAACAGTGTGAATCTGACAAATGACTTAAGTGGTCAGAACACTGTCACACTGCTGTGCATGTGGGATTCAAAATGAATATTCTTTGATGAGAAAGGGACTGGTTCTCAGACTTAGTCAAGGATATTTTCTAATTGGCTGGATTTATATATCATGAATCAGTCTTCTCTGGAAGAATCAAATTCCTGGCAAAGGATCAGAAAACCATGTTAAACCACTGTTTTCTCCTACTCCAATCTCATTTAGCATGTTATGGGCCTCTATTTGGTTTCTGAATTATTTATTGTTTTGATTGCTTTCTGTTTGAGTTCTTTGAATCCTCCATGGTATTTCAAGGTTCTTGTTGGAGGTGGTCATATATATGCTTCTTTTATATTTGTTTTATATAACATGTAACCCAGTGCAAATAACATAATGGACATTCAGTAGATACATATTCTAATTGAATAATCAGCTTAGTTCATAGAAGTTTAGCTCACCACTATTAAGCACTGAACATTGTGGAGATTAAACAATACATGCAAATGATACAAAACTTTATTAAGAGCATTTAGTTAAAAATAGCAGAATACACACAAACACAACATATGTATATAAAGAACCATACGTCATGAATTTTCTCTTAGTTCAAATAAAATAAACCTGTGATACATGTTTGGAATATAGATGAATAATTAAAGGCATTTTTTCGTGGGTTTTCACTTTAAAGCAAGCATTTTCAAATGATCTAGACTAAATCTAATTTTATTGCTTTATAACCATATCACATCCGTCCTATAGACAATAAATATTTCATTACCATGATTGTGTTTATTGGTTAAGTAGTTTTCTGAGCTGATATAGATCACTTCCATATCATAATCAACCATATCTTGAGGATTTTCTACCTGAAAAGCTCTGGATAGTCAAATAACCATGAGACTCTGGCCTATCTAATTGCTTCAGAGCCCAGATAAATTATTTGAAAATATTTTTGCCTCCCTGCCCAAAACAAATTTGGTTGACCTTTGTAAATATAATTTAATACTATTGTTAATTAATGTTTAAAACATAATTCTTATTAAAAATAATGGTCTTATTCTATTACCACACTTAGAAAAGTTGCCCTGTATCTGATTTGTTCAAAGAACATTTTATTTTTATTTAGTTGTTCACACTGGTTGATTCCCCCACCCTACCCCTGGACCTGGGACTGGAATCCAGGGGTGTGTGCCTTCCCCAATCCAGGGAGGTGACTTCCCAAACTGCTACTCTACCAGGGCATGCTCTGAATCCTATTTGGATGGTTTCTAATAATATTGACTATAGGTTATAAAAATAAGCACTGCAAATAGAGTTCCTCTTTCATTATGGTAAACCAATTCAGATTTTACTAATGAAACAATATCATCCATTTGACTTTGAGAAAATAGTATTATAGTGAATTTATCTCATGGAAAAAAATGTGTGAAATTTAAACTGCTACTTAAAATGAATTTCAGTTAGGGTTAGTCTACAAGCATGTCTACAAGACTGTATGTATCTCTCTCAGGTTCCTGAAGGGTCTTAAAAACAGATGATTATATGGATTTAGTTCATCAATTGATGTAGTATTGCTATTTTATATTTTTGGTGGAAGGCCCTAATTTTCCTTAAAGTTGTGAAAGTTAAGAACTATTAAAAGTATAATCAGACATGGAGAGACCCACCCTGCTCAGTTCCTGGCAATGGAATCAGAGGAGATACCCTGGGTGGTGGGGGCCTTGCACAGTGGGACTCCTTCAGCTGCTCATTCAATGGAACATTTCAGTGCCAAGTTCTATACCCAGCTCTTTCATGAATATTAAACCCTGTCTAAAGTATTATTAACTATTTAGCAAAATATCTTTATTTAGTCTTCTGTAATTGTAATGTCTTAAAAAACATGACTTATCATATTTTTCCATGCATGACATTTGCAGATTTATGACCTTGATACAACATAAAAAATGATGTAGCAGAACTAAAATATTGCCTATGACAGTGCTTATTTGGAATTCCATTATAAAATCAATTTTAGGAAAAGCAACTCATTTTTTTTAGCCTAAAGTTATGTGTCTTTCAAATTTAATTTATCATCTAGACATTAGATGCCATGAAAATCTGTGCCATAAAATTTTGAGACATTTTAGCCATTCATAAATCATTTATTAGGGACTGCTTGTCATAGAGACATATATAAAGGATACAATAATATATGGGAGATATTTGCATATTATGCTAAGTGGAAGATAAATGGTTGATATGTAGAATAATAAGTGTATTCATAAATCTTTATACTAGAATGGCTCAAAAATAATCCTAATAAAAATCATAGGGCTAAATTTCTAAAATGTAGATTAAGATTATTATATTATTCACTCCTGTAGACAGACGGGTTCAAAAGATGTAACCGTTAGTGAAAAAGAAGTAAGAAAAGTTAGCGTTATGCAGTTACGATCAGCTGTGTGAGAAACAAGGACACATGAACTATTCACATAGGGCACATTTATATGAATTTTCATGGTAAAGTGTTACCTACCAGGATTTAATCCTGGGTTAAATTTTTTGAACAATTTTTGATTTTCTCTATAATCTACCTCACAATATTGTATATATATACATGCATATGTATATATATGTACATATATACTCATCTAAATTTTTGAAATAACTTCTTAAGGTAGATCATTATACACTTCATTAGCTATAGCAACACAGTATACACATAAGTGGCACTAAAGTGAATGAAGAGAATATAATCAAATTTTTCAGCCCAATGTAGGTTTATCAGGATGGCTGCAATAGGTTTTCCTGACAGACTGTATAGAACCTGATGTTTAATCCACATCTATGTGAATGAATGTGCTCAGCAGTAAAATGAGGTGGGAGACAGGAAATCAGTCCTTCTGGCCTTTGGAGATCTGTTTACAAAATGGTGGAGGAGGCCAAGGAAGGAGGAATAATGCGTGGCATTACATGCGTGGCAGTTGGTTTAGTTAAGGTAGTGCCTTCTGTCATGGCTGACCTCTGACCCAAGGTAGGAGAACGTGTTTCAGAATGGCCAGTGGTGTCAAACGTAACATCTGCAGCTCATTTGGGGTTGCTGGGGAGACCTTGCTCCAGGAGCAGGAGTGCTCACCCTGGGAGAAGTCTGTGGTATGAGAGTCTGGGGTGTTGCCCGGGATAAGGGATAAGACATTCATATAAACAGTGTGCAGGTGGTGGAAGAGTAAGTGATTCTGGGCTGGTGCCACCTTCTGGTGAAAAAATGGTTTGGTTAAAAGGAACCACAGGAGGAGGGCGTGAAAGAAGTTTTGCTTCCGGTTATTATTTGTGTGCCTGTGAAACATTTACCTCCAGCACCTGGGCAGGTAGGTTCTGGTTTCCAAGCTGAGTTTGAGGAAAAAGAAGAGATATAAATTTTCCAATTAATAAAAACATCTCTATTTGCATGGTGGCACAGAAGGCAAAGCATCCATTTTATTGGCAAGCACTTTAAGGAAATACATTCAGAAAGATTAAGTGCCAACCACTCAGAACAGGCAGGAAAACGTGAAGAAAAAGAACCCAGTAAGTATATTTTGTGAGGAAAGATAAGTTTTCACACAGCACTGCAATTGGGGTGGAGAGATTCAGAGTGTGGGCATTACGGAGCTATTTCCTTAGAAGTTTTCATTTGTGTACTTGAGACTGTGGAACGATCTCAGAGTATCTGTTCAGCAGAATTAGTTTTGCTTTCACTAGAAAATCTTCTACATACTTTTCTCTACAGCCCCTGCTCCTAAAATGACCCAGAATATCAGTTTGCCTCATTTTCCCCGACTTACGGATCCAAGGATTGATTTAACAAGAAACAACTAAGTCGAAAGGGAATTTTGTTTCCTTTTCACTCACTGAATCTGTTGAGTTCACTATGAAATATTAAAAGAATTGAACTTGAAAAATCCTAGTAGCACTCACCAGTATCTCAAACAATTTCACTTTACCATGTGAACAAATACATAGACAGAACATTTCAGAAGCTTTGCTGAACATTTAAAAGAATCTAAGTACAATAGTCATCAAGGCCTTAAATGTAAAATGTAAACATGATATAATGGGCATCCACAGGAAACACGCCAAGCTAACACACAGTAAGACCTCAGTGCCCACCTGCTGGATGAATAAATGAATGGCATCAAAAAGCTTGGCAAATGTTTTCTTTCAGTGAAGTGACAGTTCAGGCCTAGAGGTAGTAACCGGAGATGCTTTATATCCTATTTTAGTAATTATTCCCATATAGCACATGCAACCATGGTGTTCAGGGCTTTGAAGAACCAAAATAAACTTATCATTACACTAAAAAAACACTAGCATGCAAATAGAGTCAGGTGTGAAAATGAAGTAAGAAGGAAAACAAGCCACTGAAAATGAATGTACCTTGCCGGTTAGAATGACTGGTTTTACTGGTTTACAACGATTGGTTTTACATCTTAGGTAAAGGAGAAAGAAACAGAAGGATGAAGAAAAAGTCTAATATCTATCTCCATGGCTGTATAACCCAAGAGGCTAAATACAGCGCAAGGACTGTCTGTAAAAGGAAGAGAGTGGATGGCCCATTATTGATTTTGTAGCTGTTTGTTTTCACCCTGATGATGTTATCTGTACATATCAAATATGAGGATAAGCATCAATCTCAACGTGAGTTAATGAAATTCTGAAGTAAACTTTAATGCCCCCACCTCCAGAATAGAAAGGTGTGTGTGTGTGGGGGCGTGTCTGTGTGTGTGCGCGCGCATGCACGTGTATTTGGTATGGTACCAACTTTAAGATAGCCAGAAATATTATAGGCCATTAATATGAGGATATGGAATGAATTAGAGAACTGTATAAACTGGGAAATCTTGCCTAGTAAAGATTTAAGTGGTACTACTTAGTGTTCTTGGACAGTCATAATTTTCATAATGGTTGATGTCAGATAGGCAGTTGATCTTATAAAAAGTCATAATTAATATTTTTCTCAGACATTTAACTGAATACTTTAAAAAAATCTACATATTTTTCTTAGTGTCTCAGGCTCCAGTTGACTTGACACAGCTCTGTATTCTGGGATCTTTTAACTTATTTAATGACTGGACTTGTAAGCCTATTTCTCAAAGAAATTATAGAATATATGCTAAATATAAAGCAAAGCAATTTGCTAGGTTTTGATAGCTATTTTTTTTTTAATTTAAGGAAAAGTATAGATAGGAATAAAGGCAAGTAGGTAGGCAGGCAGGAAGACAGAGAAGAAGCATTTTATTAATTGTGTATAGTAGTTCATCCTGATTGTTTCTCTGACCCCAGGTCTTGAGCTAGGCACCGTGGGATGTATGTGAACTATGCCTGGTGAACTAAACCACTAGGCCACCAGGGGATGACTTGTTCTCAATTTTTAAATAGAGTTGAGTTAAATAAATAAAAATCAACATCTGAGAAATTAATTGTAGTTGGTAGGTACCAAAATGGCATTTTCATTACCTTTTTGTCTTCACCTGTTAGATACAGGTACCAAAGGTTCCACAAACTTAAGGATATGCTATCTTATATTGACTTGAAAAATACTTCTAGGATAATTGGAGTTCATAGGTGAAAATGAATGACAAAATAATAAAATTGCCAAAGACTATCATAGGTTTTTATTACATAGCTACCCTTTAATTGTTAATATTTTATATTTCCATGATAACTTTTATATAACAATTTAAGAATTTTTATGGAAAAGTAGTCAGTCTGTATCTCCTACTCCCACCTCCTTCTCTGATAGATAGCCTCTCCTCTCTGCAGCCACTCCTGAAGGGATGGAGAGGAATTGCCTGGCAGCCATGTTTGTCATTAGTAACTCCATTTCACTGGGTGGAAATAACTGAACTGGGCCAGTGAAGCACTGCTTCTCTATAACATAAACTGATGATACTGAATGCCCCTGTCAGGTTGTTGTGAATCCCACAACCCCAGATGCATATTCATACATAACTGAAGCCAGAAAATGTCATGGAAATCCATAGACAACTTGAAATAACAAGATGGCAGAAACTAAGGAGAATGAGGTTGACTCACAGAGAGGAAAGATAGGAGCTACATGCTACCCAAGCCTGAGAAGGAAAGAGTAGCTAACTGACCATTTTCCAGTTCCCCTAAGACTGTGCACAGGTCACATCTTGTGATACAAGATTGCCTAATAGCCTTATAATGAAAACACTTTTTTCAACAGAGGGCTTAAGCCATAGAGTCATTACTCAAGTCCTGGGTGAGAGGTGATCTAAAATGTTATACAAAACTGGGTACATCGATGGAGAGTGACATCTTAATCAAGGGAATAAACCTTTCTATTGTACTCTGTGGTACTCAGATCAGGAATATGATTTTGAATCTGGGGAGGGATCATGTTTTAAGACCATTACCAGAAGATCAGGTTCAGATAATACAGAAAATAGAGGCAGTGGATCCTACTGTTTGAGCTGTGGATCTGGAGTCAGATAGACAGAGCAAAGTTTGTTTAACCTTCCTTGACCTCAGCTTCCTTTAAAATATGGACATTCTAAAACCCATCACATAAAGCTTGTGAAAATTAAGTGAGAAAAATATAAGCAAAGAGCTTAGGACAACATCTGGTATGTTTTAATAGCTCTCAATAAATGAGAGCCATTTAAAGAATTAAAATGTTTGAAAGGCACAGAAATGCTTTGCATAAAGCAAAGTGCAAAGTGGAAAAGAGAACAATAATATGAAAACTGTCACGTACATGAGGGATGAAACTCTTTTGCTCTGTGGGGCAAATATGCAGAAGTTAAGGAGGGTATATTCTGACTCAGTGGAAATACTTTCTAATAATTAGAGGTGAGACTTGTCTGAGCACTGAAAAGGTGTCTCCTGAAGTAAGTGAGTTCCCATTTCTAAGTGTCTTCAAGAAGAACTGGAAGGTGCATTGATTTGGAGACATTGTAGAGGGAATACTAGGTGATCTCCACACTCATTCACCTTCAGTATCCTCAGCTGGTCCATCATTCGAAAGCACATAGACACACACTGTTAGATGGAGAAATTGTCAATGACCTGATCGACAACAAACTCACAAAAAGAGATATGGGGTTCTCATGACCAGACCACTGGAATGCCTGAGAGATGGGGGCTGGTGCTGATGGTCCAGAAAGCTTACTCTATATTCTGCACTTTTTTCTATCATCCCACACGGCTGACAGTTACTCATTATTCTCTCTTCCTTAACGTCTACATTCTGAGCCCATGGAGCAAAAGAGATGAGTTTTCTCCTTCTTCTAAATGACAAGAGACAAATGCTCCTCTGAATCCCTAACATATGTGCAGCCGCAGCTGTGAAAATGAGACTTTCACAAGTGATTGATTATGTTATTTCATAACAGGAGGGCCACATTTATCCTCCTGAAGCAAAGAGCAAGCCACCCACAAATGTCAGAGAATATGTTTGGGGTGTAACTTTGGCTGAATTTTGAGATTCTGGGTTAACCTTCACCTCTCTGACCTTGAGATCAGTGTGACATTTTTAACAACAGGATAAGTGTTTGCACCATAACAGAAGGGTAACACACCTCATTTTCTGCTCTGTACTCATAATTTGTAGGAGGCAAATGAAAACATATGCAGCTTAGAAAACAATCTGTCAGATTATCAGATCTGGAGAGAATTAGAATTCTTGACATTTTCTTCTTAAATAACAGTCAAACTTTAATGAAAACAACAGAAAATATGTAAATGAAACTTTTAGAATACTAGAGTTTCCATCTCATCTTCCACTGTTGAGAATTCTTGTTTTTTTAGGATCTGATAATTTCTTGGGAGGCCAACTTATCGAGAATACATTTGACTTAGTGTGTACCTTAAAACTCTTGTTGTCTTCTAAGACTTCTTTCCAGAAAGTGAAATATAACTATTTTACATGTAAAGTTGATAATTGTGAAAGGTCATTACAAGGAAATGGAGACATAAAAGTGGCAAGCTGTAGAAACAAACTAAACCTATTGATGAATGAATGGATAAAGAAAATATGGTATATACAGTGAAATATTATTCAGTCTTTAAAGTGATAGAAATCTTATTATGTATCTGTTTGAATCTGGACAAACTTTGAGGGCATTATCCTGAGTGAAATAGGTCAGTAACAGGACAAATACTGCATGATTCCACTTATACGAAGAATTGAAAATAGTCAAACTCATAGAAACAGACTAGAATTGTGGTTGCTAGGTGTGGGGAGACAGGGACAAAGGGAGTTGTTAATCAGGTGAAAAATTTCAGTTACACAAGAGGAATACGTTTTGGACTTTTTTTTGTACTATGTGTGCTTATAGTTAAGAGGGTAGATCTCATGTTAGTAATCTTACCACAATAAAAAATATGCTATTTTTTGACAAAGTGTATATATATACACAGAGAGAGAGAGAGAGACGAGAGAGAGAGAGAGAGAGAGAGAGAGAGAGAGAGAGAGAGAGAGAGAGAGAGCGAGCGCGCGCGCGCACGCGAGCTCTCCTAGAAATTATGCCTGGAATCGTATTGATGGATTTAATAAGGTTTTAAATTGGAAGGTTTCTTTCTCCTTTCCCTTCCAGCTGAGAAGTAACAAAGCATTAGGTTAGAGAAGCAGCCCAGACTGCAGGAGTTAGGGTCTCCACAGTACACTCATCAGAAGACATTGGCAAGTGTAATGTACCGCCCGGCAGCCTGAGGACTGGGAGGCCGCAGCAACTGCAGATGTTTGTCTCTCTTGATGAAGAGGTACCTTTGTCGTCTCTGGAGGAAGTTCAGGTAGCTGTTTGTGGCTTTCAGGATCGTGTCCTGAAAGGGGTGCTATCTGAATGGAAAGAGATGCTGTGTGTATCTCAGGCACTGGGTTAGGGGGCGGTGAGCAGGGCCTTTTGAGAAACAATGGTACTGCTGCAGGTTTGGAAAACCATGGGGTATGAAAGGGCCTGCTGCTTTCTAAGTCCTGGCTACGAATTAGTTTCAGTGTGGAAATTCTCCGAGTTTGAGAATCTTGCATGTAGTCCTCTTGTAGAAATGGGGTACTCATGTCAGCATTTGGTGGGGGACCTGTGCTGGAAGTGGTGGGTAGTGGATTAGTGATCTTTTGTGTATATGACACGGTTGTGTTAGATTCTTCAGAATATACAATTGTCTGGTTGGAATCTTCATTAGAATACATTGTTCCCTGAAGAGGATTTTTGTTAGTCAAGTACTCTCCTTGGGAGGAAATTTGTGGGTTAGACACTAATTGGTCTAAAGTGTCACCCTTTGTGTAATTGGTTATCAAAGAGCTCTCTTTTCTGGGTGATGGAAGGGGTGTCTGGATTGCCAGAAGCATTGGGAGAAAGAAATAATGTTAAGGAAAAACAGAGAGAAAGTCAAAGTTAGACGTTAAAGAAACCAGGGTCTTCCCTAGCCTTCAAGAGGGCAGAGCAATGTCTTACCTTCTTGTTAAGCTACACTTCTTGGTTAGATTTTTACTACATTTAGTGTGCATTTAAAGTTATTATCAATAGATGGCCTCCTGGGGAAAATAGTTTTTTATAGAGAACTCATTATAAAGTTTGTCTCTGTCCACAGAACATAATTTCTGGGAAATCATGTTAAAAGTACACCTGTGTTCTCTTGGCACATTTTTAGACCTTAAGGCATAGGTGGTGTTTAGTCATGATTTCTATAACACTTTGATGCTTGCGGACAATTGTACAACATAAAGTTCCTTTAGTTCATAGAATGAACTGTTACATAACTCCTGTTGATTGAGTAAAGAATGTATTGTTAATTGTACGACTTTGATATCCAAAAGCATCAGCTGACAGCTTTGTAAGAATTAGAAATCACTCTACCCATTGTGTGAGAAACTGACCTTTGAAGAGCTGAATCAGAAAATGAAATCAAAAACCTATTTTGAATTAAAAACTTGTCTTCCATTTGTAAGTACAAAATATGGCAAGCACATACAAGGGCACAGCCATATGAAAAATAAAACGTGTCAACAGATGCACCCCTAATAGAAAAGAGGCTCTAAAGCAGTGGTCTGATGACCATGTTTGAAAACTACACAGCAGATAAGAGCGTTGTGCTGGTTTACCTGAGTCGGTGATTTTTTTTCCTGCAGGTGTGGTCGGACGCTTCTATAACCTTTTGCTGCAAGAGAGGAACATGTCGCATCTCCAGTCAGTGTCTCTTGATTTCGATCATTGTAAGTTCTCCGAGCTTTTATTAAGGGAAGACAAATTGGATACAAAAATATCTACATCCACTTATAACAATTTTAGTAAATTTACTTTCACTTCCAAAAGTGAACTTCTCTTTCTGGAAATTTAATTTAATGTACAATATCTGTCTATGTGATTTTACTGTGAGTTCAAAATATAGCAATGAGCATATTAAAAAAAATAAAAACAACCTCACAACAATGGTATTAGTTATGCCGAATATTTTTTCTGTACCTGAGTCTGGTGACTGAGAATCACGCCCTAAAAGAAAAAAAAAAGGTTTAACTTAATAGTAGAGTAAAAGAAATAAATAACTTAGTAAATGTCATTTGCTAAAGAACCACACACATTTTTTTCTGCAAATATTATTTCATTTCTAAAACTTGGGGTAAGTCAGTTATCCTCATGGTAGATTTGTGCATTTACATTCACTTGAATTAGGATGTCAATCATGAAATATCTCTGATCTATTACTAGCACAAATACCAAATGCTGACTTTTCACCTTAAGAATATTGCAGATATATAATTTTAATCTTACTATTGCCCAAGCTGGCTATATAAATTACTAAGTGTCAACTTAAAGTATCAAAAAAGTATCTGGTTTGCAAATAAGGACTTCTTCTCTTAGCCTTAAATCAAATCACCAGGTCCTTAGCTTTCCATGATGTTACCAATCTTTAACTCCTGTGTTAGCGATTGATTATTTTTTTTATAGTTTACATTTTTTTCTACTTTAAAAACATATATATGAGCCTACCATATTATGTGATATTTTCAAATCATTCGCTACACTTTGAATTTTCTTTTTATGGTCATTTAAAAGTCATTTTATATTCAAATATGAAAAAGTTGTTAAAATGTAGTCCATTGTCTTATAGTTAGTAAGTTGTGGAAAATAATTTCAGTACTAAAACCCAGCTGTTGATCAGGCAGTTGGAATGTGGTTCAATGACATCTTTGTTAGCAGTTGGAATGACACTTTCAAGAATCTTCTATTATCCCACATGGTCAGCTTCTTCACTTAGAGTCATAAAGCTTTAACTTTGGAAAGGACTTTGGGGTCATTTAGGTTAGCTCGCTATCCAGGTCTTCTACATGCTCCAAGTTCATTATTAAGTTACTGTTATTTTATTGCCTAATATAATATGAATGTAACCTGTTAAAAGGACACTGCATTTTCTAATGCTTAAGCAATAGTTCTTTTGAAGTCAAAACTCATGAATTTGGAATGATTAAAATGAGTCAGGAAGTTCAAGTTTGATTTTTACATAAGACATTTGATAAAGATTCTAATCAAGTGAAGGAAAATAATAGGAAGCAGCTGAGTACATTAGAACAACTGCAACTCAGGTAAGTCAGAGAAGATGAACACATTTTTAATTTCAGTGAGATGATGGCTAATTTGCATGGATTCTATTGCCAAAAAATTAAAAATCAGAATAATAAAAATAGACACCATAAAATAAAAATAACCTGAAGAGTTATACATGAAACAGTGACTAGACTCTACCTCAATTTGATGGAAGCAGAATTGACTGAAATTCTCAATCACTTAAATGGGAGGAGGATTCCATTAAGAAAACAGGTTATCATTTGACGCCTGCTCTGGAGAGAGGTTTAATAATCACCAGAGTGCCACATATAAAGGAACAATTTTGGGACTTGGAGAAATGGCAATAAAAAGAGAAGCAGTGTTAATAATTATTATTTATATTGTAATTATTTGCCCGAGAGAGGGAGTTTACTTACTCTTGGTTTGGAAAAAACCTGAGCTCATACAGAAAGGCATACAGGTCTATGGTTGGAATGGAGGTGATAGGAACTCCGATGATTGTTGGTAGGAGGGGTATAGCTGCGGTGAGGAAGGGGAGGGTACACTGAGGAGTTTTAAAGGAGACTTGAAATAAACTTCCTGTAATCAATAGTTTATAAAGGGCCAGTTCTGTTTCTTCATACTGGTGATTCCACTGGAGAGTATGGAAATTTAAGTGAGATAAACATTAAGTGAGAGAATCAGAGGCCAGACTTGTGTGTCTAATATATAGACACAAGTGAGTAGAAAAAAGTGAAAGGATAAAAATGGCATTGGGTGAAAATTCCAGGGTGAATCCATGTTTTATTGAAGCTTGTTACTGATTAAAGTCAACTTTTAAGTGGATGATTTTTAAATTTTTTAAAATTTTGTTTTAAATTTTATTGAAGGAGCATTGATTGCATCATAGTGTTATATGTGTTTTAGATGTGCATCGTTGTAAATCAACATCTGTATATAATATATTATATTTACTGCCAACTGTTTAATTCCATGGATGATCTTTTAAGGATACCCAAGTATAAAATCTTTCAGGCATTTAAAAATAAATCCAATGATACATGTTCAAAACAGCAACCCTAATTTTCTATTGTATGATTGTTCTTCAGAAATATTGGAAGATAAAATTCCTACATGGATAATATTCACCATAGTCCTGCTTCTATGTCAACCATGTCAGGAAAGCTCAGGAAAGGTCGGGTGGTGGGGAGTTTGGTTTGGAGCAGGTGACAGAAAGCATGAAGCATCCTACATCCATGTCAAGTAAAGAGAAAATAGGTTAAAAAATTACTTGGCAGATTCATGGAGAAAATGATTTTGCCCAGTATCTTGACTCTTCTTCATGATCATTCACTTGTGAAAAAACAGGAAATTCTAGGAATCAGAGCTCTTAATTTCTAATCTTGTCTAGACAGTTTTTGCTTCTCTTAAACTTTCAAAATGAGTAAACGGGACAATTTATGGTTTCCCTGTGAATAGAACTAGGATCATTGAGAAGTAAGAACTGGAACAGCCCTTCACTAGTACAATGAGCATCCCTCTGTCCAGATAGAGGGTGGTGGACCCCTATCATAGGTGGTTCAGGCATTCGTGGCTTGGTGTCAGGCATTGGACTCAACGATTCTTTCCAATTGTACAATTCCAATATTATGACTTTCATGTAGCTGTATTTGTGGCACTTGTTACATTATAATCTCTACTCTCAGGTTATATTTCAATTCCTTTTCATTGATGTGCTACACTGACATTTTAAGCTAATACTTTTCTTGAAAACTATGATTTCTTTCAAGGGCTCTAGTGTTTTTCAGGAATGAATATAAACATAGTAATTAAATTCAAGTCAACTAACTGAATGCCCACAGTGTTTCTAAGAACTGTGATGAGCTTTTTCATTTATTTTCTTCATTTACCCTCATTAAAGACTGACATCCTTATGAGTGGGGAAAAGGACCACGTTCTCAGAGAGATGGCAGAATGACAAACTCTGTTTTTCTAAGAAAGGAAAATTGAAGTAGAAACAGAGAGATGAGTTTTTCCCTAGAATGTAAAACACGAAGGTGATATTGGCAGGGTCCTGTCTCCTGAACAGTGGTCAACTTGGTCAGCATAGAACATCACTGTTAGTTATGTTCCCTTGTCTGCCAATTGTTTTTGGTAAAATAAAATGTACTTCAAAAAATCTTATTGTGTCTCTATAGTCATTGCTTTGGTTCTAGCTTAGGTAAAAGATCAGTAAGTGCTATGAATTGTCCAGTGGAATTCTACTTATTAAAAAGAAAAGTACCCGATTTAGGACACATAGTTAATGTCTAACAACTCATAATCATTTTCTAATCTGAAAGGGAAGAGAGGGAGGCTTAGCAACTTTTGTGGAGGTAGTCTTTTGCTTAATGGTTATTCTAGTTTTAACAGCATCTAATGCAACAAATATTTCTTAATCCTCTTTTGATTCTCACACAGATACTGTGTCTAGTAAGTTCTGACCAAGGCTACTATATAATGTGACTGGGCATAAAACGAGACTGATTCCTTTCTTCAAAATGGAATTCAAACTTCTTTGAAAAGATCATACCTGATGTGCTTAATTTAAAACATTTTAAAAAACAATCTTCAATGTGACAATTCAGTCTAAAATTCAGGGGACTTCATTCTTTAGAAATCTTACTCCTAGTGATAAAAGATTTAAAATGGTTCAGAGCCACCACATACTCATATTATTGAAGATTATTTCCTATTCTGCAAATTTTAAATATTTTCTATTAGGCTGAGTGGTAGGAAATTGCTTATCATCTTATTTTGGCTCTCCAAAATGGCAATCTCCAGGTCAAGCTAATATTATTCCTACAGTGATTAATTTTATAAATGATATCAATTTGCTATTTGTTGAGGAAAGTGCCACACCCCTTAGTTTGTATATCACTGGTCACATCTGAGTAGCTTGGATTAGAATTTTACTTGGTTGAAATGTCAGTGACTCTGATTATCTGATGACCTTGGCTTTATTTTCTTCTCTTTGTTCCTATTTCCCTCGGGCTTCCAAGGTAAACACAATGGTGGTTTTTCTAAAAATTTTTTTATACTAATATACATGAGGAAACATACACAAATGTATATATATGTATATAGAGAGAAATAGATTTTAATCCAAATGGAATCATATTACATACATAGAAATGCAACTTGCATTTTTTTAAAAAAACATTATGTATTACAGAACCACCTGGTTTGGTATTTAAACTTGGATATTGAAATTCATGTGAAGATTAGAGATGGTCAAGAGTGGGATTCTCCACGCGGAAGCTTGTCTTTTTTTTTACTTCAATAGATAAAGCTGGGTAGTTGGCCATCAAGTGGATTTAAAGCCAAAAACATCCTGAGTATTGAATTAACTGCTTAATGTATGTGTGTCAAAGACATTGGTATGCACAGTAAGAATTTAAATTAAACACTTCATCCATTTCCCACTTCTTCTCCCAAACCTATGATACCATGAATTAAAAAAGGAACCTCAAATAACCAACAATGCTCAAACCAGCCAACCAACCAATCTGTCACCCAGAGATCTGGGTATATTTCAGGGTCTAGAGATACTGGAATTAATTGCTGGGTCACTGGGATCTTCCACAGCAGCACTCCCCTCCTGAGAGAGACTGTGCCAACTGTAGGACTGGTAAATCATGACAACTTTGTGACAAAGAGAACTCAGCATATGCTGAAGCATCACACTCTTAATGACTTTTTAGAGTTTATTTATACATGTATGAGCATGGAATTGTGTTTTTAAGGAAAGGTGCAGGCAGGAATGAAGGCAAGTAGGCAGGCAGGCAAGGAAGAGAGGAAGAAGCATTTTTATTTATTTTAGTTAGCTGTTCATCTTGGCTGCTCCCCCGACCCCAGGATGCAAACTTGGGTCCTTGGCATGTATGTGGATAGTGCTTGGCCAGAGGTGGTGGACTCAAACACGTACTCTACCAGGGCACACCAGTAATTCTTAATTAGACCAAGATTTAAAAAAATATATATAGTTAAAAGATATTTGAAGATTGAATCAAAAGCAAGTTTAAGGTTTTTTTCAAAATTAATATTTTATATTCTGTTTGAAGCTTTTAGTGAAGAAGCAAGTTAATAAAGATTTAGATTCCTGCAAATCTCTCTTTCTGACCTCCATGGTCCCCTTGTCCCCCAACAGTTAAGTTAAAAAAATTAAAGCACCTATTAGTTATGGTATCTAAAATCTTATTTTAACTCATGAGATACAAAAACTTCAGTGATTAACGCTTTGCATCTACTCAATACATTTTTGGCAAAGAGACTGCTGTTTTTAATTAGATTTTTAAAATGTTTTCTACAAGATATCAGTTTCCCTTGGATTTTATTTTTAGATTAAAAGAGTCATAAGGGATAGGAGCTATTCTTGAAACAAGAAAAACAAGAACTTGTGGGGCAATCGAGAGGTATTTACGGCCACTTTTAATCATCCAAACAAGATAATTCTGGAAAGAGAGAAAGGTCAGATAAAGCCATTCAAATGTGATGATTGGTGAGTTAGTGGCATTATACCTGCAGCCAGTAGGTTTGGAGAACTCTGAACTCTCTTCACAGATGTTAATGTAACAGACATGGCAGCACGCTTGCGAGCACACCCACCGCTATCTGGAAGCAAAAAAATGATATAGCAGAGGCCACAGCAAAGGGGAAAGCACATGCAATATCATGCACTGTCAGTGAACCGTGCCAGACAACCATGAGAACGATGAATAGTTGGAATTAGCAATCATGGAATGCATCTGCAAATTTCACACCTCCCCCCGAAATGAACAAACAAAAGGAAAAAAAAAAAGTAGTCTTAGAATCAGAGACCAATGTGTTAGTAAAAACTAGATTTTTGTATTTAATATTTTATGTTTTTTCTTGTGTACAGAACCCTCTTTGGCTTATATCATTTAAACTCAATCCATATTAAATTTACAAGCTGTGTTCAGGATTAAGAGCTATGAAGTCATACTTTTGCGTCCATAATTCACGTTTTAATAATTCATGCTATTATGATTCCTGCGGATAGCTTCAAGTGTTAACTGACCTTGGGATGATACATTTGATACCCAGGATTCATAAAGAAATAGCATTATGGAAATGATCTCTCTTCCCATAGTTAGTTATGGAAATAATTAGGCTAATTGAAATCAAAGACTCTGATATATACAGTATTGAAATAACCCTGTTTAAAAAATTACTTAGTGTTTTATATTTTAAAGCATGTACATGATGATATTTACATTATGCAAATCACAACACAAAACAAAATAAGTGAAAATGCATCAACTGTTTTAATGTGCTATGAGTTTGGGAGTAACAAGGCTTCTAAAATGGGAAGGTTAATGTTCTATTTACGAACATATTCCAATTCCATTCCCACATTCCTTTGTCATATGGCATGTGCCATAAATAGTTTTGCTCATTCCCCAGGAACCATAACAATTTAAATTTATTTCTTTTTGAAATTTATAACAAGAGAGACAAAAAGATGTAACCACCAATATGGTAACATAAGCATTGTATCTTGCCACATGCTATTTTCCTTTATTTCTGAAGGAAAAGTAGCAACTTTGTTTATTGGAAGTGAAAGAATTTAAGAGTACTTAGGAATATTATTTGAATTGATTACTGATAAAATCACAAGCAGTGAGGTCAGTAGGCCTTGAAACTGGTAGGCCAATTTTCATATCAAAACATCACTTCTTAAATACATACTTAAAAACACAATTTCCTAATGAAGACAACTGAAACAAAAAAATGACTTGAAACAACATTGAAATAAAGCAGGTCAAATAAATCAGAGACTATACACCAAAGACTAAATATAGAAAGACATAAATAGTAGAAACATATAAGGTATCTTCAAGAGAGATGTACAGGGTTTTACCAAACTCTACAAACTTATAATAGCTATGAGGGACAACTGTTTCTGATACAATGGAGGTAATACTCGTGAAAATGTGGTGGGTAACAGGGATTGATGCTCTAAAAAGTGCTGGGCAGAAAAGAGCGCAGAAAATGAAAACTGATGGACCTTTAAGAGAGTTTCTATTCTAACTCCTTTAATTCTGAACTACTGAGAAAGAAAAAAAGCAGAGATGAAAAGGGAACATTTCAGAATGAGGACATCCAGGGACATGGGTTAAATATGTGGTTCCCAAAGCATATGCTGAACTGCCCTGGGCTACCTTAGTCGATTTACAAGTGTTTCAGGGAATATTTTACATTTTTTTTTCAGAAAACTGATACCTATCAGAAACCACATGAACTACTTAGGGTGGTGTTCAGTTTCAATAAAATAGATTGTGCTGTCTTGTTTAGATGATACCACATCTCTGAAAAGCTGGGTTTCTGGTCATTCCTGAGATGAAAGGCAATTACTCCGTGAAAATCATTTTGAGCTAAAAAATGAGAGTGGCAACATACAATCTAATTTCAATGTCTGGGAAGCTTTGCAGTGCCCAGCACGCATACTCAACCCATTGTAAGTGTGTTTATCAAGAATGAAATACAATGACTGTTTTCCCTTTTACAGGCTTTTTTTTGTCAAATTGCTTCTAAGTCGATAGTACTTATTAAGTTGTTTGCACCTGACTACTTAATAAATAGAACTGTTAAGAATTTCCTTGGGCTTAATAGTGTGGTGAAAAATGACTGAGCCATCTTGGCGCTGTAGACCAAGAAAGTGCAGGCACTTCTGGGTTGAATAATTTCAGTCTTCGAAGCAATTCTAAGATGTAGGTAACATATATGGAGAATCTATCTTTATTAACAGCTTAATAAAGAGATTCATTCAAAAACTGAGACATTTGTGAAATTGCTGGAACAGAGAAGTATGACCAACTGCGTTTCTACTTACTTAGGTGTCGATACCATTTGCTATTACTCGAAGATATTTTTAAGATCTGAAAATGAGGAAGCTGTCTTGCATCCTAAAGAATCTTAATGGTACTGTCACCATCACCCTCAGTAGTGACCTGCAGCCTGGCCAAATCACCCTTCCATGGAGCTGCAAGATCCTCAAAACTGTTTCTACTGCTGGAAAACAGTCATATGGGTAAATCATACATATGAATTATTTAATGTTTCTCTCTTTTTCTTGTCTCCACTAGATAAAATTTGCCTTGGGAAAGAATAGTTTACAAATTCTAAGAGTGGAAATATAGCATGCTCTGTTTATTTGCATGCATTGTTTAGATACTTTAGTATGAAAAATATGAAAAGTGAATCACATTTCTCTTGGCTCATTTATTATGTATCGGACCAAAGAGGAAAAGTCGATAATCTTTTTTTTTCAACCTTAGTGACTAACACAAGGTCATTGAAATAGTTACATATTCCTTTAATAATTGTTAGATAATGAAAGCCAATTTTATTAGATATTTAGAAACTAATTTCGACCTTTTATAGAGTGACAATACTTTATTCACCCTCCCCCAGATGTGCATATGTGTGTGTATATATATATTTAAAGTAGTATGTTTTAAAGCAACATTATAGCATTACTTTGGAATTTAAACAAAGGATTCCAGTGACTTCAAAACAATTTTTTATACATGTCTGAATATTGTGTTTGATAGGCATATATGTGTAAATGCATGCATATGAGCAAAATAACTATGCCAATTAGCATTCTGTACAAAGCCAAGCTTACTCCTTCCAAGTGAGAGGAGGCTTTAGAGGGTTATATTCCTGCTGCTATAGCAGGAACTTGGCTCAAGTACCTCAGAGACTTAAACAAATTTACTTACTTTGCTCTAAGGGACTAAGTTGCCTGAACAGAAAGATCCATTGTTGAATGCATTGTACATGAATGTGGCATGTTTAGTATAATCACATAGGCTACTTTCAGAATAGGGTTATAAAGGTAGGAAAATCAGCATTCACAAAATGAAGAAAACTGGAACGTGAAGGCCAACTTTAGTCTGTGAGAAAATACCTCAGAAACTCAGCAATACAGTGTCCTTGTGTGGACATTCCATTGAGTGACCTTGTGGTTTCACAGCACGGCTCATCCCAGCTCAGCTGTGGGCTATTGCTCTCTGTTCAACTTGCTTTCTTCAGTCTCCTTTGTCTAATACTATTTCTTCCTCCATGCTCATGTCCAAGTCCCATATCTCCAGTTGTCCAAACTTTACTTGCTTCCTTTCCGGGGTTATAATTGCTGTTAATTTCTAAGCCTTACCTGTATCTCATCTTTAAATTCTTTATTTTACCTCTTCCTCTCTGCTTATCTAGTTGTTGACTGCACCCTCAGGGGTCAGTGACCTAGTTTTCTGGGGTCCATAGAGTAGGTTTCTGCTAAGGGCACAGAATCTTGGACAGTGGAGTATGTCTCTACACTTGATCTAAGGATTAGCTATTGGTTCTCGTCAGTGGTTGTTAACCCTTCCTTGAGGTACTTTGATAACAAGAGACAGCAAAAGGGAACTCTCTTGATGTGAGAAAATACCATAGCCAGTTTTCTCCTTTACCATTGGGTGGCTAAAACAACTTCCTGGTCATCATTTGTGAGCAGGATATGGCCTTTTTTAAACACAAGTTACTGCATTTCAGTGAGAAAGCTGCTTTCTAGAATACTTAATATATAATTGCAGAAGGAAAGGATGAAAAGATAACTAAAAGATTTCTAATACATAGGGCATGCATCACACTTTCATCTGCTTGCTACACAGAGCTCAGCGGCATCCATATTGTGAAACTGTTTGGAGGCACTGTTCTCATGACTGAAAATATAATGCTTATTAGTTTATATATTATGGATTAATTTAGCTGATTTTGTACGGCACTTTGGCACTCTTCCTGCTGATTCTGTCAATGCTATAGAAAGGGGAACTTTATAAAAATGTTCTATTAGAGCAACTTGCCTTCAAATTTAGCCTATTCTGAGTGGACGGTTTCAAATAAATGCATGCAAATGACATATTACTTTTTTGTACTGCTGAAAGGAGTTAATTTCAAGACATGATTAAAAAAAAAAGGGAATAAAGAGCTGGTAAAACAGAAAATTCTACTTTTTGATAGTTAAAACACTGGAGCACAAAGACATAGAAATTGAGGCATGAATTTAAGACTATCTAATCAGAAACTCAAAACCACATTTAGAATCACCAGAGTGTTGAACGAATGATTTAGGGTCCAAGTAATTTTTAGAGCAAGGCTGAAGAGTGTAAACTAATAGAGACAGCATACCTGTGTTCATTTTGACCTTGGAGGATTTGTTATTAAAGTCTTCAGTGTCCCTGTAGAAAAAAAATGATGTATTAATTTATTTTCTAGCATGCGGAGCAAAGTATCATGATTCTGTTTTGTTTTTGGTGTCCCTGTAAGTTAATAGCACATTGTCATTAGTCTATTTAAATCAGTGTTTTAATAAGGTGAACAGAATTAATAATTCTTTACAAGTTAAACTTCAATGATTATTGGTTCTATGATCATAAACATGAAATTATGATTATTTTTGTGTAATGGTAACCATTAATGAACATGGAGAGGAATGTTAAAATTAAATTTCTTTCACACACATTGATACTAATAGATTTCATTCTCTAAGCCTGAAAGAATCATTGTTTGTTAAGTATCTTCTGGATTAAAACAAACACACCGACAAAAGCCTACTACTTTGAAATGATTACCTTCTGTTTATTTACATTTAATTTATTTGCAATCATTACCTTCCGTTATTCAATTTATTACCAGGCCACTTTATTACCAGAGAAAATTTAAAGTATTTAATATCTATTTTGAGCAGAGTGGCAAGGAAGATGAGATTCATCTTTATTTTTAAGACACAGGAAGTAAGTGGTTACTACAAAACCTGTTTCTGTTTTAATATCAGAAACTGTGTTTTTTCCCAATGAAGTGTTTAATGTATAACTAACTGAGATGAATTCACTAACAATGACTAGTGGGATGGTGCTTATTTTAGGGAAAAAAAAAAAAAAAAAGAGATTTAAAAAAATTTTGAGTATTATTGAGGCACGTGAGATGACTTAGTTCTTTCCCTGGCTACTTACTGTCTTATTTATCCAAACTCTCAAACCCAAAAGGAAGGCTAAGAAACTCTGCTTGGTAGCCCTAACGCTGCCTGTCTTGATATGAAGTCAGTGAACTGGGGACAAGGCAGGGTAAGCACAGGAGCCTTGAGAAAGGGCCATCAAATGTATTTATTTTAATCTCTCACTAGCAAAACTCTTAACATATTAACCTTAAATGGACACAGTAAATGGAAACGTCTCCAGGGATGTCTGTGACCAAGACTGAGGCCACTTTTAAAACAAGAAAGGATAAACAATCTCCAGAAAATGAGAACCGTAAGACCATTTCCCAAATTCTACTTTCCCATTTCTTTTCAGAACACTTTAAAACCGCTTCAAGTTTTAAAGCTGGATGTGCGGCCTGGAACCATACTGACTGATACACAGCACATCAAGCAGCAGACAGGTTAACTCTGGGAATGCAAAGCCTGCTAATACAAAATGCGGAAGTTTCCATACCAAGTTAGAGAACTAATTATCAACATTTGTTTGAATTCAAATGCAGACATTTATACAATATCTGACACTAAAAAAAGAAAATAGGATTAACAGGAACAAAGAAAGGTGTCACCAATCCTTAAGCTTTTCATCTTTAAAGTGATGTATCCTGTTACATATAAATGTAATTTGTGAGGTTTTTAAAACGTCACATTGTTTTAGATGTCAGAATGTGAAGTGACTAACTTCCTAATCAGACAAGTCATTTTCCAAGCTGGTAAAGAAGTCACTGTGACTGAGGTCTCCAGAAGAACCTGAAACCCAAAGGCTTCTTGGGTGACTAATAAAATCGCATGATTCTATTTCCATTATTTGTACTAAAGCCATTAACAAATCCATGACTGAGATTTAAACTAAAGCAAACCTAATCTCTTGTGTTCTGTTCTGAAAAAGTGCCTTGGTATTTACCTAACAAGTACATATTCTGGAAATTATCAAATTCCTGGAGTGTTTGCCTGCTCCTCATAGAGACAGTATTTCAAGTATTCTCTTAAATTGTAATTGAACTTGGGCCAAAACTATGAAAACTGATCACGACATGCAGACAACCTTGAAGTTTAGCCATAATCCACAGGACAAAACTCCAAATGATTTTCAGCAGGCGGTGTGGCATTATATTTACTTCAATTTAGGCCTTGCCAAATTTTATAAAAAAGTCAACTTTATGTGTATTCTCATTTGTATATAACAATGGAGTTGTTTTTCTTAGATTCAGAGCTGACTTTGTTCCCAACAGGCATATAGCAATAATTTGTGTTGGTTGTTCAAATGTGGAAAGCAACATGCCTTTTTGTCTTACAGTCTCTTAATTTTGCTTGAATTTCTTTTGATGATCAGACATCCCATTTTTTCTTATGCATCAAAGAAACCTTTATGCCCAAAATGACATCCATATGACAATAGATGGGGCAATTTAACTTTTGAGTGAGAATCCTAAGATTGTTCATGCATAGGCCCCAAGAGGACTTTAATCCCATAATCTTACTATTCTTCTTGAATTTTTTAAAATATCAGCCATCCCATTTTGAAGAGAATCAGAGGCAAAAACCTTTCCTTGATTTTAGCCAAGAATTCTGTCTGTCATTTTGTTTTCTTTAGACTTGAATTTAAGCACCAAGGTAATGTATAAAACAGTAAGATTAGATTTTAGCTGAGTTAATGGGAGGAGCTGCTCAAGAGATTGTCTACAGAATAATTTTAATGCAGTAAATTCCCAAGATGATTTTGAAATTAACCTATTCACAGTTCATATATGGTTTAAAAGAAAGGAAATGTTATGGACATAGTGGGAAAACAGAGAAATTGTTAAATTTCTTTTAGAGATATGTTTTAAACATAAGAATAACGATGATATTCCAGTTGTGAACTAGATTTGAACATCTATACTACTTTTAAAGCATAAACTATACAGTCAATGCATCTCTCATTCTCTCACTCTCATTGGTTTAGAAGTATTCATAAATGTCAAATGAATTCACTTTTCAATTATAGTCAAATGATTTAAGTTGTCAGCATTTACCTTTATTTCCTTTTTCTAGTATATTAATATGCTGCTTCGCAATTTTCTCAGGAAATATCCCAAGAATTTAATTTTTCCCTTTACAGTACTTGAGTTTAGAAAGGTAAGAATCCATCTCAACCCCAATTTTGAATGGTTTTTCTAAGTTGACAGCCTATCTCTGATGCCAGCTCAGAGACTCATGCATTTGAGTGAGCAAAACAGGTCATCTCTGTCAGCAGTGAGGGCTTGGCTGTCCACGCACAGTGTCCACACCAGAACCTTCAATCCCTCCCAACATCCCTGAGCTAACAGTGTCTGAAGAGGGCTCCTTACTGTTCAGGTGCCAGATTATCCACAGTTTTTTTTTCAATGTTAAGGTCAGAACATATCCAACATCATTAAGAGGACTAAAGAGAAATCATTACCATAAATAATGAAGAAACAAAAACCACTGATTATTTTTATAAGAATATACAGTGTTTTTAAATTAAATCAAGTTTCCTGATACCTAGAAAATATTTCTGAAGAACACTCAAATTTTTTAAAGAAAGCTAGCAATTTTCCTTTGAGCCTATAATGTATGCTGTTCAAAATATGAATTTTCCCTAAAGATAATACTAGTTAGAAACTTATCACCTGGTAGACAGTTCTCCTTTTGATACTATTTCAAATGTTTAAAGTCTGTGAATAACTTATTTCACTATAAAAGTCTGAATTTCTTTTCACATTAAATAGTTATGTCACTTAATATTGCTCTAGTATTCCATTTTCATAGTATACTGTACTTTCATATTGCAATATTTATGGATGATTATAGAATACAGCTAAGTACTTACGAATACATCTTTTTCCCAAGACAAAATCATTTGTTCATCTTCACAGCAGAGTACTAGAAAAATTCCATTGGCTTCTATTGTATAAATCAAAAGCCAAATGGATTCCTAATGAAAAGAAACCAGATCCCGGATGGGGTTCCATGAGTCAGTCCCATTATCAAATTGACACCTGAGGAATTAACTAGAATCTAGCAATACATAGTATATAGGCGAACTGAATAGTGTTGGAAGGATAGTTTGTGGTGTCAAGTAGACTTGGGTTCAAGTCCCAATTCTTTATTTATTCCTAGGTAATTTATTCTTTTTGGTGTAACTATGAATAGAATTTTCATAATTTCTCTTTCTGATAGTATATTATTTATCTATAGAAATGCAACTTTTTTGTATATTGGTTATGCATCCTGCAACTTACCTAGATTTTTATTCTAACAGATTTTTTGTGAAGTCTTTAAGATTTTCTATACATAATATTGTGTCCTCTGCAAACAGAGACAGTTTTATTTCTTTTTTTTTTTGTCATCTAAATGATGTATACCTATGTTATCTTCTTCAGCAGTGGCAAAGCAGCAAGTTGAGAGTATTCCTTTCTTTCTCTGCAAAAAACCATTTTCAATCTAGCAAAATGGAATCCCCATTCATCAATATTTCAAGTATTTTGAGGCAGAGCTTTCCCTCGAATTGAGTCTTAAGACAATAATCTAGACCTTCCTGAAGATACTCAGACATCAATTTATTGCTTAGAATTAAAGCCAAAAGCATGATTTATTAGGCTGATTTGAGTGGAGTTTTCCATCTTCCAGTTATCCCAATCCCAACTTCACAACAAATTGTAATTGGAAAGAAATTTTGCTTTTCAGGCAGTTTTCCTTTCTTCTCCAAATACCTTCTTTTAACTGAGGTTTTTCTCTTCATTGCAGTGAGCAAGAGGAGAGATACATAAAGAAATAGTTGAATCAAACACTTGCCTGCAAGCCCAAATAGAGGCATTACTACTGAACCTGAGGAAAAGTGACTCTTAAAAGGTTATAACAATCAGCCCTTTAAAAAACCATTTCCATTGCCTTCGACAGCTAATAGCCCTAGATGATGGCTGGAGGACAAGAGATGTCTATAAAATGCCACATAAAGAATTGTGTGACAAATTGCTAAATGATAAATCCTAATAACAGTCATTCCTGTTTACTCTGCTAAGTGAAAGTATCTCCCTTTCTTTCCAACAGTGTACAGAGAAGCATGGATTCTTTTTCAGGAACAAATCTTTGATCCTTTAAAAAACACATTTACTTCTTCCTTTTTGATACAGAAGAAATAAAACTGTCTGTTTGCAGAGGACACAATATTATATATAGAAAATCTTAAAGACTTCACCAAAAATCTGTTAGAATAAAAATCTAGGTAAGTTGCAGGATGCATAACCAATATACAAAAAAGTTGCATTTCTATAGATAAATAATATACTATCAGAAAGAGAAATTATGAAAATTCTATTCATAGTTACACCAAAAAGAATAAATTACCTAGGGATAAATAAAGATATACTAAAAACTCTAAGATCTAGATAAAGAAATCAAAGTGACACAAATAAAAGGAAAGATATTCCTCACTTATTAATTAGATTAATAATACTGTTATACTACCCAAAGCAATATACAGGTTTAATACAAAACCCCAATGGCATTTTTTCACATAAGTATAAAAAATAATCCTATTTTTTTTTAATGAAATCACAGAAGAGCCCGACTAGTCAAAACAATCCTGAGAAAGAAGAATAAAGAGGGAGGCGTAATGCTTCATGATTTCAAGCTGTATTATAAAGATAAAGAAATCAAAATAGCATTGTCATAAAACATATAGGTCAATAGAAGAGGATAGAGTCCAGAAATATATTCTTAATGTATTAATATATGAAAAAGGAGCTAAGAATATACAATGGGGTAAGGATAACTCTTCAATAAATGATGGTAGGAAAAATGGAGAGGTTCATGAAAAATAACTAAACTGAATGCCTCAATCACTGTATATGCCAAAAATCAACTCAAAATGGGTTAGGTTTGAAAAGAAGACCTAAAATCATAAAACTACAAGAAAACATAGAGTAAGTTCTTTGACATAAGAGTTAGCAATGATTTTGATTTGTCAACAAAGGTAAAAATAAATAAGTAGGAGCACGTTAAAATAAAAACTTCTGTATAGCAAGATAAATCATCACCAAAAAGAAAAGCCAATCTATGGAAGGAGAGAAAAGGTGTGCAAATCACATATCTGATAACAAATTAGTACCCAAAATATATAAAGGACTCATAATTCAATATCAAAAACAAACATAAAATAAAATTTTGTTAAAAAGTAGGCAGGTGCACCCATTTGACTCAGGCAGTTGAAGTGGTTAAGTGCAGATCATGAACTCAGGTTTGAGATCTAGGACCAGGGTGTGTGTGTGTGTGTGTGTGTGTGTGTGTGTGTGTGTGTGTGTGTGTGTGTGTGTGTGTGTGTATGCGTGTATGTATGTAAAACAAAACAACAACAACAAAAGTAGGCGGAAGAACTAAATATATATTTTCCCAAACACATACAAACGGCCAACTGGTACATATAACAAGACACTCAACATCACTAATCATCAGGGAAATGTAAATAAAAATCACAATGAGATTATCTCACATCTGTTAGCCCACAGGTAGAAACAGTGTAAGGGTCCATCAACAGATGAATGGATAAAGTGATTTCCTTCCTTCCTAACCTCGCTACCTTCCTTCCTTCTTTCCTTCCTTCCTTTCTCTTATCTAAAGTGGAACTTATTCAACTATGAGAAAAAAGGAAATCTTGCCATTTCTAACAGTTTAGGTGGTCCTTGAAGGCACTTTGCTCGGTGAAAAAAGTCAGCCTGAGTATATATGCCATGTATTGTGAATACTGCATGGTAATATGTGTATGTGGAATCTTAAAGGAAAAAAAAGTGTCAATTTCATACAGAGGATAGAAAATCATTGCCAGGTGCCTGTTGGGTGAGAGAATTAGGGAGAGGGTGGTAAATGGACACAAACTTTCAGCAGTGAGATGAGTAAGGTCTAAGCTGCTAATGTGTAGTTTTGTATAATTGAAATTGGTTCAGATGGTAGAACTGAAAAGTACTCACTGAAAAAAAAGAAAATAAGATTAATATGCAAGGTGAAGGGTGTGTCCATTAGATGGGGCATTTTTGCACACTGTGCAGATATATGAAGTCACATGATCTACACTTTCAATACCTTATCATGTATATGCCATTAAATTTTAATAAAGCTAAAACAGAAAAGGTTAATAAATACATGTTCAATATAAAAATTAAAACAACTAATTAAAACTTTTTTAGTTTCTACTTTTAATTTGCAAAATTTCTTTTATTGTGTAGAGTGATATCACAAATCATCTGATATAAAAGGAAATGATGTAATCTAGTTTAGTGTTACGTTTCTCATACTTAGAATTTAAGTGGAAGCAAACATTAAGTGCTGTGGTAGGAACAAAAGTGTCATTCTATGTGTGTTTTATTTAAATCCCAACTTCTGACAAAGATCTTATCCCAATCGTTTCATTTTTGAGAGGAGGCATTTGAGAATAAGAGAAATGAAAGTTCAGCTTAGCTGTCCTCTCCTAATTTAGTTCTCTGTGCTGTTAACTGAAGAGTTCTACTTAAGGCATCTCAAATGTCATTAAAAGTCACGATAGTCCCCCTTAACACATTAAAATTAGTTATAATACATTATATTATACATAGTGCTTAATAAAGTGCAAAGTTTTTCAGGAAGAATAAAATATCAGGAGAAAATGTGGTAAAAGATTGATAGATAAATAAGTAAGGACTGTTAACAGAAAATCATATATTTTTTCTTCTAAGACTAATATGAAAATAATGGCCACTTATGACAAGGATTTCTTTGGCTCATCAGCTGCACAAGTCTAAGTGGAAAGCTTTATTTAGACTTAAGCCCAGGCCAATGGCTATTGCATTTTTTTCAGAAAGCCTCAGAATTTTAAGTTAATAATAATATTTATTTTAATTTTATTTCCATGGCAATATCACTGTATAAACTGACTTAAATAACATTGCTTATTGTCAACTGATTGTTACATAAACTATCATTTTTTTCTTCTGATTGAACACACCTGCTTCCTGAACACCTGAAATAATGTTTCTATAACTTGGTGATGTCAAAGGTTATGGTACTTATGTCTGCATGTGTCTCAGATGTGAAATGAAGAAACGCCACTTGCTCTGTGGAGTTGAAAAAAATTGGGCGGGGGTGTGTGGAAGGTGGTAGGAATTTATTCCAATTTTGTCTTTCAGTCCTAAAATTGAAGTAATAATTCAACTGTTTATCTAGAGTGAACGTGTGTCTTAAATCACTTCTTTTCCATCTTAAGACAAATTAGTTTTTAAAATCTAAGAAGAAAATAGTGGGTCAATAGGGGGAGCACTGTCTGAAGAAATTGTGAATTAAAAAAATTGGAGTGCAAGAAGGGTTCACTGGAGTTTAGCAAAAAGTTGGGCCAATTCTTTCCGAGAGCTCTGTGTACTAAATGTAAAAGTGTTGGGTGGAATCACAGATGAATGAAAAATCATTTTCATGAGCACTTCTCCCTGGCTATGTGCCTTCAACATTTTTGTCTTTGGGAAAAATAAGGCAGCATGCTTATAATTCTATAGAAAGGCTACACACTAGAGAGGAGTAGGTGATTCTTTGAAAGCCAGATTGTCTCGACAGGTGAAATTAAACTTTAATAGGGGCAAATAAGAAGTCCTTCCATTTGGTTAAGCTGAATGTTTACATGATTAGATTGAAAAGGTTGGTTTCTCTAAATTTTATATGAAATGAGGCTTGAGGCTTTGGTGCACTGTGAGATCAATGTGATACAGCTGTTTAAAGTATAATTAAACAGATGATTGAACAGTGGTTGTATAAATCAAAGAACATAATGATCCCATTTTTATGACCATGTTGGGACCTCATTGCCTTGATTTAAAAATGTCCTCTTTTTGTGCTTGTTGGTGAACCAGCCTGGATTGGAGGTGTGTCTCTAAGCAGAATTTAGAGGCTGTCACTGAATCCTAAAGGGGGTAAGGTAAGGCCACTGAGTGATTTGGTGAAAAGACTATCGTGAGTTTCCAGGTAAGTGATAACAATAGTAAGAAAAATTATTGACAGGTACCCTGATTCACTTCTTTCATCTAAGGGAAATCATCATATCAGAGAATGTGAATGCTCTCAAATAATCCAGATTCATGCTTTATATTGACAGGAGGACACATGAATAAACAGTTGCAACTACAAGTTTCAATATTCCTTAAAAATGTACCTGAATTTAAGAAACATGATATCCACAAGAGTCTGTTTCTCAAGGTTGAATTTAGCAATCTGATTATAATTCTCATCAGAAAAAAAATGTAAATGAGCCTATCCTACACTGAATCCTGATTGATGTAAGATTTCTGAAATACATAGCAAAATGGGGGTTGATATCTATTGCCCTTTTGGTTAACAAAATACCAACTCAAGTGACCTCACTGGAAGTTCTACAGCGGTCATCATTTTTCATACCGAATATAGTACTTGTACCCTGCCACTATTTAAAGCTAGAAATCTCACTTCACCAAAAATAGGCAAAGAAAACATCATACAAGTTTATACTTAAATTATAAATTGCTGAACAGTGAAACTTATTTGAACAAAGGTTTGCTGATTCCTAGCACTCTTAGTTATTTGACGTGATGGCTCTATCTAGCGAGGGTTGGAACCCTCTTTGAGATGATTGCTGAACATATTTCAACATACTAATTAAATCTTGATCTGCTCTTCATCGGTCTTTTTTTTTTTTCTTTTTTCTTTCTTTTTCCTTTTATCTATGGAAACAATCTCTTCACGTTTTCTTTCTATCCTGGACTTTTGCAACTAGTCAGTGGCAGAGTTCGGATTCAACAACCCAAGTTTTAGGAAACTTTCAGGTACATGTCTTACCATTTCATTTTATTTTTCATTGTACTAAACTGAGGGCCAGTATTCAGTCTTACATATGATTGTGTGCTTGGGCAAATCACTCCACTTTCGGGGGCCTCAAGTTTTTCATTTTTAAAATGAAAGATTTGTTTTAAAACACAAAAGCACATGAGTTTTTTTATGGTCTGAGTTTTTGCTATGTCCAAGAAGGGTATATTTAATCAACAAATATTAAACTCTTTGTGCAAATCACTATGCTTACTAACATAACTATACATGATATTCAAGCAGAATCTCTCTGGAAGTTGCTATTATAAAAACTCATTTACATATTAAACCAGAAAAAGGAGATTTTTAAAGATTTCTATTTCTGATAGCATCGGGATGAAATGGATATATATATATATATATAAACACAAGTCCAGATCATTATCCAGGCTGATGATCTTCCTCTTAGCTGCCTAGTTTATTTAACTTGAAAAGAAACCATTTGAATTATGTGTGTGTGTGTGTGTATCGTTTTCCCATATTATCTCATGTATCTCTCTTTCAACTAAAGTGATGAATTTTAGAATTTCATCTTACCTAAAATAATATCCATTTTATAAATCCACACCAAAACAATCTGTATAAAAATAAACTTCAGTCATTAAATTATTACAACTTTTAAAAAGTCTTCATCGTAGGTGGTCTTGTGGTGGTAAGAGGGACATTAGGAGTGACAAGAGTCATTGATGTTTTTTCTATTAGAATGTGCAACAGAAGTTTCCAAAAACAGATCATTCATGTATGCAATTTCACATTCCAGACATTACATTGTCTTGCATTATCTTGTATGTCAAAGAGTAATGTTTGTTGACCTCTGAGGTAACAAAAGGCTAAAAGATCAAAGCACATTGTGTTCCAAACTAATATTTTCATTAAATTCTTACTGGCTGAATCTGTCATGTCATCACTTACTAAATTACAATAAGCATGGGAAGGACAGTGACATTTCAAATTATTTGTCACGTGGATACTTGAAAAAGGCTTTGGTAACTGTTGAAAAATGTTGCTATCTGGCTCACAAACTGCTGAAGTCTTGTGACCCACGAAAATGTCATTCAACCTGTTTTCCTTTTCAGAAGTTTGGAATAAGAATATTTATTTAACATAAAATATGATTTAATATAATTGGTTATTTGTACAGCAACTATGTGACAAGTGTCTTATTAATTTTAAAAAATTGAGAAAGAAAATTTCAATTAGGGAGAAGTATGAATTATGGAATGCCTTTGAAGAAACAATTTATTTTCCTTCAAAAATTTGTATTAACTCAAGGTCCAAGAAATATGCTAAAAATGGGTCCTGTGGGGTCCTATTTTAAGGAACACATGTATTGTACATATGACATCAATTTATATGTAGTATGTAGTGAGTGTTTCAAAAAGATTTATTTTGTGTGGTTTAAGTACTTATGCTAGCACTTTGTTTAAGAACGTAGCTTTTAATATTATGAAAAGCAAGTAAAAACTTAGAACCTCATTTCCACTATCCCAAGGTTATAATTCAAATGTAATTCATATTTACTTCTCATTTCATTCTGGGTTCATGATATTCTCCTCTCCCTAGACCTTGTCCCATTTTTCTAACATTCCCCAACTCAGACAATGGCATCAATCATTCATCATTTAATTTATTAATCACAAATTTTGAGAGGTACTGGGTAAGCAGAAGCTGATATTTTTCTCTCTCAACTCTATTACATGTTTTGAGAAATAAAACAAGAAACAAATAGCTCTTGAAAGAATAGTATGCCTCTCTGTCTCGGCTCTACAGTTCATTTGGTCAAGACACTTGGGTATAAAGGGGTAAGCATTTCTACTTCTTTAGATTTTACATAGGTCAAAAACAAGATAAGCATAAATTGAACACTCGGGTTTGGGGATATGGGATTATGTAATCTGTTGAAGGTCATGGGACTAATACAACTGTTTCATATCCTCATGATAGCAATCAATATTACATGGTTGATCTTTCAGTAGAATATAGATAGCGTGCGCACACACACACACACACACACACACACAGAGTCTGTATTCTCTTTCAGTTGTCTCACAAGCAACTCGTTTGTGGGTGCTTCTACCTTTCTGGTTTTAGTATTTGATCTCCTCAAAGTTGGCACATGTTTAAGGCTCAGAGAAATAAAACATATCATCTTTGGTCAAATTTATTAATCAGTCCTCTCTTTGTCTTAGCAAAAACTCTATAGGAGTCATTGAGATGGACAGTTTTAAATACTGGACATACTTATTACCAAGGTACCGAAAATTTAATATCATATATGGTCTATCTGTAGACTCAAGTGGGGGTTTACTCAGTTTTTTTTTTTAATAGCCATCATCCCCTAACAGTATCTGGGATGTAGTGTTTGCTCAATAAATATTTATACATTGAAGATATTTATAGACATGATAGAATGACTGTCATCAAAAACAATTTTTTAGGGACAGCGAACTAGACAAAGAAGTTTGAAGATGCTTCTAATTTGACCATGACCGCCAACCCCATGACTTTTACTAGGATATCTATGACCTCATTTATAAGTTCTTCTTGGACACCCTGAATGTAATGGCCAAATCGGAGCAAACAAATAATTCCTCAATTCTGTTCTTTTAATTATTTATACTTTAATATTAGTGGTATTGATTATAACAGTAGACAATGATTGTTGTTACTTTGCAGGGAAGACTCACAAGTACAGACTGTATAAACCACAGTCTTTATTTCATGACAAGGTCTTATTTTATGTCCCTCTCTCTCTTCTTTTCATTCTTCCTTATCACCGAACACTCACACACCCATTATTTAAAATGAAAGCTAGACTTTAATACAAACCCAACCAGATGGACTTGGCCATAATTTCATCCCCCTTACACCTTCCAAATTCTATATGCATCATTCTTGTGCTTTCTTTTTAATGTAATTTCATTGACTACATAGCTTTTCCAAGAATATTTATTTGGTTGTTATCTTTACAAGAGGTCATTATTCTGGATATAGTCATATTTCTAAGATTTATATTTTTGAATATTGCTCTATTTTATGAGTATACAAAATTTATACATTTACTTTCCTGTTCATAGACATTTGGGTTGCTTCTAGATTTTTGCTATTTTGAATAGTACTGTCAAAAATATTTAGCTACATGTTTCTTATTGCTTTGCTTGTTTATTAGCTGCTTGGCAGAGAATTTAAGAGATAATAATAGTTCCTAAATGTTTTATATGGGCCTGAAACTCTTCTAAAAGTATTTACATATATATAAATATATTTATTCACTTAAGTATCACACAATAAAGTAGTAAAATACTATTTTTTAACTTATAGATAAAACTCAGAGAAGTTAAAAAACTTGCCCTAGTTTGTACAGCTATTAAGTAGCAGAGTCAAGCTTGGGAACCAAGGCTGTTTGACTTCAGAGTTTGTATTCTTTTTTTTTTCTTTTTTAAAGGAAAGTTGTAGGCAGGAATGAAGGTGAGTAGGTAGTCAGGAAGAGAGAGAAAGAAGTACTTTGTTTATTTTTATTTAGTTGTTCATACTGGTTGCTTCTCCCTGGGCCTGGGACTTGAACCCTGGGGTATGTGCTTGCCGCTTCAGAGGTGACTGACCTAAGTGCTGCTCCACCAGGGTGTGCCAGAGTTTGTATTCTTAAACTCTACACTATAATGTCCTTCTTGGGTCTAAGAACCTGAAAGATTCCAACAGGTATTAATAAATACCTTGGCTATTGACCAAAATTTGAGTGTAGGACTACCATTATTTGAATTGATAAATATATAGTGCACCCTGTAAGTAATACTGAAAATAACTAATATTGAAAATGCTCATGCATATTATAACTACTCTAAAACATGTTTCATTATAAACTTCCTAGTTTATTTTTTCTCATAGACACAAGACTCTGGGTACCCAGGGATGCAAGAATGGTTCAACATAGGTAAATCTGTTAATGTAATACACCATATCAGCCAGATCAAGAAGAAAAACCATGTGATCATGTCAATAGACACAGGGAAAGTTTTTGACAAGATCCAACAGCCATTTATGATAAAAAAATAGACATTCATAAAATGAAGATAGAAGGTAGATATCTCAACATAATAAAGGCCGTATATGATAAACTCATAGCCTACATTATAGTCAGTGGCAAAAAATTGAAAGCATTTCCTCTAAGGTCAGGAAAAGGCAAGGATGTCCACTCTCATCACCACTATTTAACATTGTACTGTAGGTCTTAGAGCAATCAGGCAAGAAAAAGAAATAAAAGGAACACAAATTGGAAAGGATGAAATAAAACTATTATTATTTGCAGATGACATGTTTATATATATTGAAAACCCTAAAAACTGTCAAGAATTACTAGAACTCATCAATGAATACAGTAAAGTGGCAGGCTACAAAATCAATGCACAAAAATCTGCTGCATTTTATATGCAAACAACACACTAGAAGAAAATGAAATCAAGAAAACCACACTGTTTAAAATATAAATTAAAAGAATCAAATATCTTGAAATATACTTAATCAAGGAGGAGAAAGACCTGTACAATGAAAATTACAAGTCTTCTTTAAAGGAAACAGAGGAGGGTACAAAGAGATGGAAAGACATCTCCTGCTTGGGAAAACATTTCCTAGTTGGGAAGAATAAACATTGCTAAAATGTTCTTCTAACCTGAAACAATATACAGATTTAATGCAATCCTCATTAAAATATTACAGGCTTATTTTAAGGACATAGAACAAAAAAATCTTAAAATTTATGTGGAACAACAAAGACTCCAAATAACCAAAGCAATTAGGAGAAAAAAAGAACAAATCTGGAGGGAGGGATCACACTCTAAGACATTCAGCTATACTACAAAGCAAGAGTAATCAAAACAGTATGGTATTGGAATAGTAATGGAGGCACAGATCAGTGGAATAGAACTGAATCACCAGAAACTGACCCACTCACATATAGTCAGTTAATCTACCACAAAGAAGCCAATGCACATTATAGAGAAAGTCTCTTCAATAAATCATGTTAGGAAAACTGGAAAGCCACCTGCAAAAGTATGAAGTGAGACCATTCTCTAACACCATTCACAAAAATTAACTAAAAATGGACTAGTCACTTGGTCATAAGACAGAAACCATAATATTCTTGGAAGACAATATAGGAAAGACATACCATGACATCAGCCTTAGGTCTTTGGGGACTTAACTCCAGCATCAAGGCAAGCAAAAACAAAAATAAACAATGTTTGACTAGTTTGACTACATCAAACTAAAAAAGCTCTTCACAGTGAAAGAAAACATTGCCAAAACAAGAAGACAGCTAACTAACTGAGAAGAAATATTTGTGTTCCATATTTATGACAAGGGTTTATAATATCCAAAATATACAAAAAACTGAAAAAACTCATTAGCAGAAAAACAGGCAACACAATCAAAAAAATGAGAAGAGGAATTGGGGAGACATTTTTCCTAAGAAGATATACAGATGGCCAATAGGCACATGAAAAGACTTACTACTTGCTATCAGGGAAATGCAAATCAAAACAGCAATGAGGTATCACCTTACACCTGAGAGCCTATTTCTAAAAATCTAGAAACAACAAATATTGATCAGGAGAAAAGGAGAAAAGGGAATACTTTTATACTGTTGGTGGGAGTGCAAACTGGTGCAACCCCTGTGGAAAGCAGAATGGAGATTCCTTAAAAAGTGAATTTGGTTATCTCATATGACCCTACCATCCCATTTCTGGGTATTTACCCAAAAGATTTAAAAAGACCCAACAATTCACTAATTCGAAGAGATTTATGCACCCCATATTTATTGCAGCCCTATTCAGAACAGTTAAGAACTGGAAACTACCTAATTGCCCAACGTCAGATGAATGGATAAAGAAGATGTGGTGCATATACACAATGGAATACTATACAGCCCTTAGAAGTGATGAAATCCTGCCATTTGAATCAACAAGGATGGATCTAGAGGGGATTATGTTAAGTGAAATAAGTAAAAGAATGCTATTAACTGAATGATCTCACTTGCAGGTGGAATATGAATAAACAAAGAAACAGATGAAACAAAACCGACCCTTGGACACTTGCAATAGAACCGAGGTTACAACAGGAAATGGGACAGGGGCGGGAGGAGGACAAGTGTTGGCAGAGCCCACTGGACAATGGTGAAGAACACTTGGTGATTTGGTGCAGGATGGAGTGTGCTGACATATATCTGAGGAATGGGGAAACTGCACAAACCTAAACATATGAGTTTATTATTATTTGTAAAACAAAGTTACTGCAGTAAAATACTAAAATAGCTTTAAAAAAAGACTCTGGGAAGATTGTTTCAATAGGGTCACCACTGTGCTTGCTTGCTCTTTCTGTCTCAGGTGTGGAAGTTCTGGGATGATTTTATCATAGACATCTTGGAGCTCACCCTTGTAGATCACAAGCCTAGAGTGTTTCAGACCCATCTCCATTCTCCTTTAAGGAGCCCAGGCTTTTTCTATACTTTTGTGCTAAAGACACAAAGTGGTCCATGGGGGTTCTCACATAATTAGGTAATGAGTTTAAGGCAGAGGTGATATGGATTCTCACTTCCCAGAGGAGGATATACTTTTAGAAAAACAGAAAAAAGCTCAACAATCCCTAAAGCCACATCTCAAAAATGTAGGGAAGTTGTGGTAAGCATATCAGGCATGTCTTTCCTTAAGAATACTGGCATGCCATGGTGGCCTAAGGGACAAGTTTGCCATCTCTGGCCGAGTGTAGTCCATATGCACTCAAGGACCAGGGTTCATATCCTGGGACCTGGGCAGGAGCAGGTGGGGTGAGGGGATGAGGGTGGGGGAGGGGACAACACAGAAGATTAACCAAATAAAATAAAATGATTCTTCCTCTTCTCTTTTCCTGCCTGCTTACCTACAAGCTTTCATTCCTGCCTGAACTTTCCTTTAAAAAAAAAAAAAAAATATTGCATAATAACCCATGATAAATAAATGTGGTCAAGAAACTTGTCATAAAGACTATAAAGCAAAAAGACAAGAAGTACAATACAGCTTTTATTTGCCTTGCAAGACCCCAGCCCTGGTCCCAGCCCCTCCCTGGGGATGCTATTACTTTTCTGTTCCTCCTGATTCTGAAGGTTTAGTATCTAGGGGAAGAATGAGCCATCTGATGGATGAGTCACATTTTAGTAATAATCACAGGAACATTCAAAAGGGAAATCATTTTATTCAGCTCAACGAACCATATAAAAAGGAAACTGCTTCACATACATTGGGCTAAAGACTAATTAGCTATTTTGAGGTTTTCCTGGAATTATCTCGTCCATTCTTTCCAGCCTCCACTATGGCTGCTGCTCTCTTTCCCCAGTGCTTCTCTGGTCATGAGTGATAAAAAAGGAAAGGAGGAAGAAACATGTGGTTTGAATAACCTTCAAATCATTAAGGCAAAGGGGAAAGGCCCCAGAGTTGGCAATATTTTGAAAGCAATCATCTTTAAAGATGCAAATGAAATGCTTTCAAGACAGTTTGATATTTTCCAAATGATCACATCAATCTACTCTTTCAAAATCTGAGAATATTGTTTCTGGATTTCTCTCTTTTCTCTTTTCTTCCACACTGATTTAAAAATACTTGTCGACAGTTAATATAAAATTTGAAGATGATTGTTTAGTATAAACTTCAATTCCTCTTCTTTCCTTCATCAAAAATTTCCATTCTGTTTTTCTTGTATATCAAATAATTCAATTTTTTTTTTAAAGAAAGGGAAACTTTATAGTAAGAGGGCTTATATTTTGCTAAAAACGAAACGAGTTTTAAAAGAAAGGCAATCTTTTAGAGGAGGATGCTGACATTTTCTCTAATTTTCTCAGTGTGATGTGTTTTGTCTCATTTTAAACTAAACGAAAACTAGCATATTTATAATTTACAGTTACACTACTACACCTGTACTTAGGACAATACTGCCCTCTGACATGGCAGAGAAATCAACCTGCTGTTCCCTAACATAAACCTTTACGTTATCATTAGTATCTTTGAAGACTTCAACATTCCATCTTTCCTTATCTAACTCAAACTCACTTGTTTTTCAAAGTTTAGTTCAAACTCTCCTATCCCACCAACCTAGCCCAATCACTCACATCGTTACATAATCTACACGCTGACTACATGGCCTCCACGTGTGGACGTTGAAACATAAACTCTTGCAACATTCTGATACTACTGCCATTTTACCTGGTTTTTTCTATGCATTGCCTTTCTAGGTACGTTATAAGCACCCTATGGGAGAAAGTCACTTAAACTTTTGGGTCCCATTTCCTTATCTGTAAAATGAGTTAGTCTTCTAATTTTCCCTAACATACACACTATAGTTATTGTTCCCAGACTAAGAGTCACCACTGTCAGTTTCACTTTGCTTTTATAAAACTCTCCCTAACCCAGAGATCTTAAGTCAAAACTAGAAGTTTAAAAAGTGCACGCTTAGGCCTGCCCTGGTGGTCTAGTGGATAAGCCCACTGCAGCACAGTCCACACACATCCCAAGGTCACTGGTTCAAGACCCAGCAAGTGTGGGGGGAAACAACTAAGATGAACAACTAAATAAAATAAAATGCTTCTTCCTCCTCTCTCTTCGTGCCTACTCATCTTCATTCCTGCCTGTATCTTTCCTTTAAAAACAAAAAAATGCATCCACTGTCTTGAGGCCTGCTGACTGTGGCTGCCTTATTATTCCTCATCTCCACACATAAAATAACAGCATGTTAGTGCCCCAAAGGTACGAAGTGTTCAAGCTTATTACTATGTCTTTTGTTAAACAGATGGACTAAGTATGTCTTCCATTCTTAAGTTTTATATCAGATCTAGATTCACCCCCAAATTTTCAAGATAAAGTCCCCTTTATTTACCAAAATGCTAGTATTTGTGTTTTGGTTGTTAGTTTCCAGCACTGAGGTGTTGGGATAGGGGGTTTGTTTTGTGTTGCTATTTTCTGTCTCTGTATCTGCATGAGACACTTAGTGGCCTCATGCTGTGGGCGCCCCCATCCTACCTCTACTGGAACCGGTGTATATTACTGTATATTAGTCGTGGCTGCAGTGGTAAAAGCTAGTGCTCGCCTGTCTGCTGCCCACGCTGTGTGGGGTGCAGGAGGCAGGCTGCCAGAGCAGATGTAGAGACACCATGCTGCCAATGGAGCTTGAGACACTAAGATTTTGGGGTAAACATTGATGGGCCTTTGGAGACAAAAAAACTGAGTCATAGCTCTATGAGTAAATTGCAAATAATATGTTCAAAACATAACCAGCATGCTACTCATTAGATCTCTGGAATGATTTTAAAGCCAGTTGATGCCTTCAACAATTAAACAAGGTAGAATTGTGTAATGGATCTAGACAATGTCTTAGTGCAGATATTTCATTTTCAAGTTCAATTACAGCAGTTTGTAGACATGTAACCAGTGTTTCGATTCACAGGGTCTCCTTTGAAGAGCATCATCCAACTGAGTTCTAAAGATCAAAGTACCTACAAAAATTGCAGAGCAGGTGAAGTATGACTTCAGTGTCCACTCCTGTTCCGTTTCATCTTTTGGGAATATATTTTGTTGCATCACAATCTGATCTATACTTCTCTCATGCAAAATTCCCAAACACATGTTTGAAGGCTATCAGACTTGATGCACTTGCAGAGTAAAATATGAATGTTTTTGAAAACAAGGCTATATAACCTACAGTAAAGCTGTCTGAAGATTCCTAAATTTATTTCTTAAGACCTGACCTTTCCTCACAATGCCAGATTTAGACTATCCACTGCCCTCTCACTGTGTCCACTTGGATATCCACCAGGTACATCAAGTTGGCTTCTCGTTCTACCCAACACCTATCCTCTCCTCTTACAGTGTCTTCTTCTCTGTAACCAGCACCACCTTTCCAGCTACCCAGACCCTAAACAAATGGGCATCATGTTTTTCTCTTATATCCCTTATCTCATTTATAAGTAATTTCCATCATCTCTTTCTTCAAAATATATCTAGAATCCAATAATTCTCATTACCTTTTCCACTATCGACTTAAAGATCAGGGCTTACAAAGTAAATTTAGGAGTCATCAAATAACTATACTTTAGGTTAGTCTAAATCTGAACTGTTTCGATAGCCTTATGATTGGTCTCCTTTTGATCACTTATTTGATCTGTATTCTCCTCTTGCCAAAGTACTCAGAATAATGCCTCCAAAATCTGAGAGAGGGGATTCATTACTCTGTTCAAAACCCTTCAATGGCTCCCCATCTCCCATTCATCTTACAGCCTGTAGGGCTGCAAACCCTGCATAGTCACTGTATCTCTGCCTTAATTGTTCCCACTCCACCTTCTTGTTCAATTTGATCCAGGTTCCTCAACCACCCCACTGCTCCCTGAACATACTAAGCCCCATAACAATCTCAGAATCTTGCCTCTGCCTGGAACATTCTACTCTCCATATCCCAGCTCCCTTCCTATAGTTATTCAGATCCATGCTCAAATGCCACCTTTTCACAGAGATATTTCACAGAGATGTGAACATCACATATAAAGTACCTTCCTGTATATTTCCTTTGCCTTCTAAATGTTTTGTCTTCTAAGCACTTGTTACCATCTCTAACTTAGACATTTATTTAATTTGTCTTCCCACCATAAGAATATGAGCTCAGAAGACCAGGATATTTATAAAGGGAATGTGAATCAGAAATAGGAAATTTAGTCATGGGGTGGAGCCTACAGAGTTTCCGCTTACATAATAGCATCTGGTGATACCTCACTGGGTACTTAGGTGAAGGGATGAGTATTATTTGCTAAAGTCAATCTCTTTTTCCTTTAGGAAATGCAAAGAGGTAGTCAGCTTTCCCAACTTCATCACTTAGGCAGTCATGGGAAATAATGCTGTGGACAAGAATGCAAGAGAAAGTAAAAAAGTGGAATCAGTCAGAGCTTTATAATTTGACCACTATTATCTGTAATTATTACTATTTGCTGATTGCCCCATTTTCATTATATTGTAGCACTGCATACATTAAAATTGTCATCTGTTCATACTGAATACCATTATTTGCCTTTGCCGTCTTCTCATGTGAAATCAGACAAATATTAAGATCCAATTTTGGGCTCTGATCATGGAATTGATTTCAAGTAATTTTGACATAATTCATTAAAATTTGGAATCACTATCACTATTCATCATCTTAATTTTCCATTCTATTAATCAATAGAATAACTACCACCTCTCCTAAGTATAATGAAAAAATTGCTTTTTTTGGTGGTTAACAACCTTCATTATTTAATCTTACATTTAATTTCCTTGACCATTACTAAGATTACGAGGCACTGTCTTATAAAAATAACAGATTTGTATTTTAAAAGGTTGCTTTCGATTTCTTTTCAAAGAAATATCCTGGATAATGGGAGAAACCAGCAAGTTGGAGTGGAGGATATTTTTGAGTGTCTTACAGTGAGCCGCAAAGCATGTGACTGGTCCTCCAACTAGACTTCTGACTGTAAACCTAATCTACTCTTGGTATATGCCAAGTGTACACTGAGTTTCATGAATATACTAAACTGCCACTGTGTAGAGTGATGACAGATTTCATAAACTTAATGTTTATTTCATTTATAAGCTCTTTTCTACTTCATCAGCACTCAGAACTTGTAAGCTAAACTTTGTACAGAAATATAACTTACCACCACAATAAGTAATACAACCTTGTTACCTGTTTAACTCAAATTAACTTAAATTTGCACTTGTCATCTTCAGAACACTTGACTCTATTAAAAGATGAGGAATTGTGTTTGAGAGATCACAACTTAAGGTTTAGAAATCATGATGTTAAAAAACTACTTAAAGAGATTTATTTTAGGTTTTTGGAAATATCAACATTTTCTAGTAAATGTACACAAATTTGTTTGCAGATGAAACCTAGATTTTACTTAATCATTAGTTTTGGTGTACATGCCTATTTAATTTTTCTAAATTGAGAGAGTAATGCTAAAGACTAAAAAGGGTGTCATTAATATTTATGCTGACATAATAGACAAAAAATGGCATTATCCCAGGTAAAAAAGACATTACTAAAAATAATTCACTATATTTTAGTATTAATTTAGTTTTCAAAAATTTGTAGCTTTTCTCTTTAATAACTGTCATTATTCCCAGAGCTAACGAAGTTAAGAAAGCATCTAACAAGATCAAGGTCAAAGAGTTTGATGTAAATAACTTCATATTGAAGAAGAAAAATTTTAATTTAGCCTAGAACAAGTAAGGATGAATAAAAATGGAACTAAGTTTTTAAATCAGAAAAAATACTGATAAAAATAACTCTATTTTTTTTCCTAAGCCCTAACTTACTGGGATCAAAAAAACACTCTATTATACTTAACATTTTTTTTTAATAAAAGTAGATTAAAACTATTTTATGTAATGAGTAGAAAATATCTTGTATTCACAATTTCAAATATAAAAGAAAATATAGACAATCTAAATCCATTAAAAGTATGCATGAATGACAGCTTCATTCATATTTCACTCTTGGTTATAAATGGATTAAAGACAGAGATCATAAATAATGAATGAAAAATATTTACTCAACTCAATAAATGTTCCTGGAATATGTAACAGGATATTTTTTAAAGAAGACTATTCATGTTCACAATACAATGTCCTGTAATATTACTACTGGGAAGCAAATTAAACTCAAGCTCATTCTAACCATCCACATTTTTTTTCTCTCTTTCTTCTTCTCATTTTATATTTTTGGTATCTTGTGGCATATGAGTGGAGTTTCTTTTTGTTTTATAAGAGAGAACCCTGAGTGCTCCTGAAGTCTACTACATTTCTTTAGCTGCTCAGAACAAGAACCATGTCTATAAAATGCGCACGCATGCACACACACACACACACGCACACACACAGACGACTTAAAAGAAAGTAGCCCTTTTCCTCTTCATAAAAAATAAAAATTGGTACAACTTGTTTGTCATCAGAAGACTCCACAGAAAAAAAATGTTTTCAGCACTATTGTTCCAAGCTATGAGCTATTTTCAAGAACTATAGCATCACCTTCTGTTCTGTTTGCAGACCACTCAAGGGTCCAATTGCCTAGTGCTTGGGTGGGTAAGTGCACTGATCAAGAGAATAGATTTTGGGGCCCAGCCACCTGGGTTAAATGCCCATTCATTCTACCATATCCACCTGGATTACTTCAGTCGACTTAGCCTTCTCTCTCAACTTGACTGAGTTTCCCCTATATAAATAGGGATAACAGTGTAAAAAGGTTGTTGAAGGGTCCAATTATGAATAAATATAAAATGCTTAGAAGAGTGTCTGGCACATATGACCAAAACTGCTACAACAGCTACTAAAAAAATAAATGTTTCTTTGGCAATGATACTCAACATTGTCTTGTGGCTGAATGATTTCAGATGAATCCCTTTTTTGCCTGGGTCAAATGAATTCTCTGGCCAGGTTTGCTCCTTTTATACATCAATTTGTTTTAAGGAGGGCACTAAATCTTGGTTTAAAGAGATGAATTCTAGAACATATTTGTTTCTTGAATGCACAGATGGCCGGGTAAGATCTGTGTTGATTGCACCTTCATTTGGACACTCAGTCTTCCTACGTAGTATCATCCTGAGACTGACTGGCAGCCGATTTTGATTGATTTGTCTCCCCAGCACACCAGACTGTGGGGCAGATAAGAAGCCCACTGGGAGAACACATCAGGGAAGGCAAGGATGCTGAGATGCAGTCTCATCCAAGGCGACAGATGTCCCTTTTTATGAGCGAGTTGGGGAACAGGCAGATGGAAACTACAGAGCAGCAAAATGATTTTGATTACTAATGATATTTCACTGCAATTAGCTTTTTAACAACAACAAAAATGATTATAAAATGCTTCAATCTCTTTCACGTAAAACAGCCCACGCTTGGGACATTTCAGTGCATATTCTTCCTGCTACGTCATCAAAAACAAGTTGAACATTTTGGCAGGAGATTGAAAAGAGTTAATGGCCAGTGCAGAAGCTCTGGCTTCAAAGTTCAAAGTTAGATGCAGTCAGAGTCAACCACACAAATTATTCCCTGGGAGTAATCTTCAGTGAGTTGCTAGGAGATGACCAGTTTATGTTTTCCTTTGATTATAAGGCATAACTGCCCCACTGTCAAGATGCCAAGAGGAAAAGAAAAAAAGGCAATGAATACTTAAGAATATTTTTTTCCTGTTACTTGCAGTGAGATACTGAAACCTGGATTGTTTTGCACAAAGGGAGGAGATTAGGCAAGTTCTGAACATCTATGCAGTAGAATGATAAAAATTGTTATGAGTAAAGACAGTATTTCTCCAATTGTGTTCCACATGGGACCAATGTTCAATACCTTTGCTTAATCAAGTTTGATCATATTTTATAGCAATTTCTTTAAAAATAGTATTATGCCTAGGTATGGTGGGTGACATGGTTTTAAAGGATGTACTTACACATCCACATAGAAGCCACGTATGGGTCAAAGAGATGATGTGTCATAAACTGAGGAATACAATGATCTCAATCCTCTATTGTGGGGTAAAATAAAAAGAGAAAAGACTGTAACCCCCTGGCCCCAAGACCAGGCAGGACTCCTGCCATTCTGCCACACTGTCTCCTGTATATACAGTTATGAGACCTATGTTCATATGAGACATACAATCCTTTTTCGATGTTAGCTTATATTGTGCAGTGATTAACAGTGACAGTCTGTGTCTAACAACTCTCCTACTTACTAGCTGTGACTTGGGGTGAATGACTCACATGCTATGTGTCTCAGTTTCACAACTATAAAATGGGGAAAATAATAGCATATCCCTCATGGGATCCATGTGAGGCTGGAAGAAAATGTGAGCTACTTAGAAAAAGAACTTACCTAGAAAAAACAGTGCCCAGCACAGAAATGATGAAAAGAATATAAGCTATCATTTCCACTATGATTATGAGCATTTATTTTTATTGCATCCTGAATATAGTGCAATAGCACCCAAGGGTCTGAGGATTGGGGATATGAAACTTCAACAAGCTGGAAAGTCACAAGCTTAGATTAATTAGGACAAATTAGCCAAAGTAGGAAAAGTTCAAGGAAGCAGAGAGAAAACTGAGATTTTCTTAAATTTCCTCTCTTGGTAGTTGTGGATTGCCTCCTTAATCCTCACGGTTGATAGAAATTCAGTGTGTAAGAGCTTCAGGCTAACATTGGCTACATCATGATGCAGGTCTTGTGGACAGGGACATTTGCATTTATTCCACTTAAAAATCTGAGTGCTGTCCTCAGAGTCAAGGAACACAAAGGGTAATGCTGTCAGACTGGGAGTTCCAGGCTCTGGTCACGGCCTGGAGAGGTGGCTATAGGGCTCTTTGTAACTTTGTGGACTCCTGCTGCAAATGAGTCACACAGTTAGACAACTCTATTCTTTCCTTTTCTTTTCTTTCTTTCTCTCATTTTTTAAAAGAATTATTTTATTTATTTAGAGGAAGGAAGCATACAGGAATGAAGGCAGGCAGTCAGGCAGGCAGATAGGAAGAGAGGAAAAGAATCATTTATCCACCCATTTATTTGTTCATGTTGGTTGTTCATACTGGTCCTGGGCCACAAATCCAGGTCCTAAGCTTTATATGGACGTTGCTATCCGGAGTCACAGACTTAACCACCAAGTCACCAGGGCATGACAATAATGTTTTCTTAATCTCCACATTTTGGTAATTTTATGATCTAGTTTTCTAAAAATAGGTGTATGCTCTAGATTACCTTTGCAGGTTAGCTCTAAGCAAACCTGTCATGTGGAATCCAAGTTATACATCAGAAATAGACTCTATTTTTGCTCTACAAATGAGTCAGACTCTCTACAAATGGATTACCACATTCCATTAGATAGCAAATTTGTCCAATGACTCTAAAATACAGTCTGGTTCTCAAAAAATCAGCTTGTCGGTGTTCTATTGTATGAAGAGAGCTATATGAAGGGTGCTTTTTTGAATATGACTCTGGAAAATCATTTTTTTACAGAGACGTTACCATCATAAGTGAAAAGGAAAATTCAGATTTTTCTGGTGTGGAGAAGCAGCAGGTGTGAGTCCCAGTTCTGTTTCTGCAGCAAGAAGGTTTCTTGGAGAATGATGTGAGCAGACTTGCTAGTATTGTTTTTAGAGAGATTCTCAAACCATCATGAACTGTATACTGCTGTGAATTATTGAATGTGATCCAGGCTAGGGTAGTCTAGCTAACACAATTCAGGTACGTTTTTCTTTCCAGCATTTGGTTATCAGTTATGTGCTATATAGAGTAACAGTTATAAGGATCAGTTTCTGTAACTCCATCCCTCAACCTACTTTTTTATTGTAAATAAACCAGACTTTGGGGGGAAGAGGGGAGGCAAAGGGAGAAAGTCCTACATTCTGAGAACATTTGTCTTGATATTTTAATGATAAGCTTAATCTAATTAATTATACTTGGCTCTGACTAGCTCAGCATAAGGTGTTAGTTTTCAGCTGCAAATGAGTAACACTTGACAAGGTGAGAAATCCTCTTTTGATTGTTGAAACCATCCGAGATGCATTCCTAATTTATGTTTTGAAAATGAAAGCTCTAGCAATGTGTTTTAGGTAAGCTCTTTTCTCCTACATAGCAACTGAGTTTGGCAGTAGGAGATGGAACACAGGCAGAGATAACTAGTTGTCCTCCTATATCCAATCTCCCTTTCTGACCTTACAATAGACGTTTTAGCTGAGTACATGACTTTGGCCAAACTAAGGTTTAGTTGACCAGTTTCCTTCGCTTTTGAACAAATTTTAGCTACTAACTGTGAGAGAAAATGATGTGTGCACCCTCCAACTGGGTGGGGCCTTACAGGGAAGGGGCAAGCCTTCTGTTTTCTCTCTTCCTCCTCTCTTTTGGCTGGAATACAGACCTACTGTTAGAACATGGAGCGCCATTGCCATCGTGACCATAAAAGGGAGCCCTGTGTTACTGCAGAGGTAGTGTCAGAACTATGCTGTGGCCCAGTTCGTCATGTCCACTACATATACTCTAAGAGTTAGCATACCTTTCCCTTGTTTAAACCTGTATTATTCTGGCTCTCAATGAATGGATATTTGGAATCCAGTAAATTATAATAACCTTATTAATTTTATATTTATGCATAGCTATAAAGACTCCAATTTTAGGGTAAATTTTATTTTCCTTCTGCCACAGGTTGAGTGACATGTTATCTATTAAGCACATTCCTGGTAGCACTACAATCCCTGTACCTCTTTCAAAGATCTTATTCCCTCCCTCCCTTCTTTCTCTCTTTGAAAGCCTTATCATCTCCATTGGACCAGAAGTTTTTGAAGACAAGACATATATTCATTTGTTTTCTACTCTATAGGCAAGCGTTATGCACATAAAAAGTTCATAGTGAGCTTATGTTAAAGAAATATCAAAAAGCATGCACAGATATGTATTTTTAAGACTGCCATGTATTTAACTGATACCTGAAATGAAATGAAAACATGTGCCTGAATTAAATATAATATTTAATTTCTTAGTACCCAGAAAGACATTACTAATCACTAGTAATAATACATTTAAAGAGAAAATTCAATGGTGTTTCAAGTTATTCAACACTCCTAAGAAAGAGCCTCAGAAACAACAAACAGTGATATATTTACAAAGATAGAAGTTTTAAATCTATAAAGCCTGCAAATATAAAGCACTTCAAAATTCAACCTTTATTCCCTATTGAGCATTTCTAGTCAAAATTATCTGGTTAAGACAGACAGAAAGCATAAAAGAACAGATATCCATAGACTATATTATGGAAACAAAGTAATATATTCTGAGGTTGAGAAAACTGGAAAAATTGCTTTAAACTTCCCATTTTTCCTGAATTCTTCATTTTTTTCTTGAGCTGATACTGATTATCCATATAAAAATATAAATGTTCTTTGCAAGTAAGAAGGTTGCTTCAACCAAATGATGAGTCAAGATATTTTTTACCACATATAAAATGCACTGTGTATACAAAGCATAGTGTATATATGCATTTCATCTTTGCAGTACAGAAATAAGGACAATGTTAAGGTTGGTAGTCATTTTCTTAAAACATTTTCAGAAACAGATCACAGCTAAAAATGGCAAAAAGCTTCCATATATTTCAAAGAATGGGCCTGGGTCCCAGGCATTCCATCTTGCTAGTCCATCCATCTTATGTGAAAACTGTACCAGGTGCCAGAGGGTATTTTGTTTACTAGTCTTTGAATTTTGAGACCTAGAGAATGCATTTAGTAGACTTTTGAAGGAAATTCACAGTATAATTTCAAAGACTGCTATTTTTCTCACTGTGAAAAATAGCCCTATCCCTTGAACTGGAGCACTTGGGGATGAGGGACATTAAATCTGAGCTTTAAAAGTTTAGATTCTGAAATAGCTGAGTAGAACTTAAACATTCTCACCAATATAAATAAAAGAAGGATTAATTTGTCAGATTATGGATGTGTTAATTAATTCTATGGGAGGAATTCTTTCACAATATATACAAATATATGGATGTATATATATACACACACACATATCAAATAATTAAGTTAGGCACTTTAAAATTTTTTTTATTTTATTTGTCAATTATACCGCAATAAAAGTGAAAATAAGAGCTGAGATTCTAGCCATGACTCCAACACCTTATTCTCCATTGATGGTCGACATGTCACTTTGTCTCTATGGGCTTCAGTTTTCTCACATTTGCACTGGAAATGATGCTAAATCTCCCGATTTATCTACCTCATAGGATCGGTCAGAGGCTAATATGAGATAATCTAGGACAAATACACTGTGAACAACAACAACAAAAAACCCACAAATGACAATAAAAACTCATTTCTTAACCCCCTCCACTTCTACTCCACTTCAGGTGTAAGAACATTTGATCTGTCTTATTTGTAGACAAGGTGACCATAATGACTGTATATCTGCCTAAAGAATAACAGAACAGGTAGCAGTGAACTCTTTGAAACTTGTCTAAGGAAACATTTGGGGTCTGTCACTGAAAGTCTTACCTTCTTCCCATTTTGTCACATTCAGTTGGAACTTTGATCCAGATGTGAAAGGTAAAGGAAGTTGAAGCTAAAGTAATATTTTTGTAAAACCTGAAAATAAACCTGAGACCACAGCTTCAGAAAAGTCAAATAGTTGACTGTAAAGTGGAAGAAGAAATACCCAGATCTTTCCTCAGAATGAAATGGTCTCTGTTTTAACTTGCATTGGAAAAAAAAAAAGAGGAAAATGAGCTATTTTAGGAGACTCAATCAATTAATCACTTGAGGAATGACACTGTTCCAGAGCACTGAGGTCTTAGAAATTATAGCCCTCTGTTCCTTATAATCAGGTTTTGTGTTGCTCAACTTTCAAATAATTTAGAGGAAACTATCATGTGAGATTATAACTTTTCTCTAAAACAACTTTCTCAATATATAGTAAACTATGCTAAGAAAGTAAAATGAAAATGTCTTTAGATTTTAGCCAAAATCTAATTTAAAACAAGAATTTAATTTCCAAGTTATTACATATAGAAATATCACTGATACCTGGTAAAGGTCATGGGTTCCGTGAGAGATAGTAGGACAACTCATACTTCAAAACAGTTAACATAAATAAATGAAAAGGAGGTCATGTTTTGGTACTGGAACCATCAGAGGGATGAAACAGTTATGCTCATTGTATAAGCTTTATCTACTTATCTGGAAAATGGCGTCACAGATGTCTATGCTACTTTGAGCTTTGTTTTAAAAATATAAAATCTATGAAACTCTAATTAGACAGAAGAGTTACAGATTCTTTCAATCTCTAATGATTCTTTGATCCTAAACAGCTATAAGCAATTATCTTTAATTATGATTACTATTGATGTGGGTATTTAATTAGAAAGTGGCATTATTTAGAAAACTGTTTCTTTTTTTCAATTTATTCTAATCTAGAGTTTAACTTAAAGCTGCTATATTGCCTTTTCTTTTTTTTTTTTTTTTTTTTTTTTGGATTATTTTAAGAGGTGTGAAAATCTTGCATATCACTCCAGCTGTGCAGAATGGTACTCTACAATGAATCTATTTCTGGCATCTCATTGGTGATTAAAAAAAAGAAGTCAGGAGGGATCATTAGTTATTCTGGGACAGAATCTTGAAACAGCCTGTTGAAAGAGTCTAGCTGGAAGAGACCAGAGGGTTTTTTCCCTTCATCCTATATTTGCCTAAGGACTTTGCCTCCTTTTGCCTTTGACAATTGATATTGACAAAACTATTGATATTAAGTGTTTATTAACAGAAGCATCTGAATTGTTCTTACATCTTTTTTAATGTTACCTCAAACCCTACTCAAAGTGGGCACTCAAAGTGCCAGGAAAACCATGTTTTCTAAGATTCAGAATAATTTGATTTTGTTTAATAGCTGAAGTGTGCCAGAGCTGAATTCACTTCATCATAGCAAGAAGAAGAAAAATGTCTGAGAAAGTAATCAACCTCCAAGTCACTTAAAGGTAGATTGTACTTTGGGCACAGCTTTGGTTGGCTGTGAAGGCGAACACCTGAAATAACACAGATGACTTCTTGCTGGGAGCATACTAGAAACCTCAGAGAAAACACAGAGAAAAGGATTCTTTTGCTCCATCTCCCATGTGAACTCTGAAAGCAATCATATGTTTTTGGAACATACATACCAGTTTAGTCTGATTTATGAATCCCATAGAACAGAGTCTGTTTTAATAAGCTTAAACGTAAGCACTATATGTTAACAGCAAAATCTATGTGTATGAGGATCATGAGAAAATAACTGAGGCTTTAGGAAAAACCAGGAGGAAAATAAAAAGATCCAATACACCAGTATACGTGTGTTCAGAAACCAAAACAGAGCAGAAATACCGTTTTGCTTCAAGCTCTACTCATCTTATTCATTTCCTTAGAGAAGTTTCCAATATTCGTTAAGTTATACAGAATTTGGGGGCTCAAGTTAGGGACTATGTCTTATTCACAAAGGAAATACTATAGTTTGTGGAATTTTGTAATGCTTCTTTTTAAAGCGTGCATTGTTCTAGTTCAATTTTCCCTGAAGAGGAATGAACAGGAGAATTCATAGTCATGAGAGCAGGGTGCCGACCTTGCTTCAGTGAATGTCAAGGTCCTGGGTTCATAAGGAATGTGAAGAGAGTACCCATATGTGACTTCACAGACTCTAGTGGTGTCACAGATATATATTTTCAATCATTTTACTTACTTTAAACTTTTCTTGGTTTGCCATGTACCCAAAAGGTACACATGTAAGGAATAACAATTTTCAAGGTTTTTAGCATCTATTTAAGAGCATTTGATACTCCAAGTAATTCTGCTCCCCTTGTCTTAAAAAATGGACAGCAGGAAGCACTTTCCAGGGTAAAATGAGCTAGCCTTTCATTGCTTCAATGTCTAAGTAGAGTTAATAATCCAACAAACTTGATATTCAAAAGATTTATGTTTCTTGACATATATAGCCTCATTTTCTTTCAGGCTTTGGCTTATTTTGAGTATGTTTGAGTATGTTAGGGGAAAAAGTCACCATAAACTTAGATATTAAGTTGTCTCAGGACAACTTTTGTGTACTTTCATTGAATAATGGGGATGGGGGGAGGTATTTTCAAATACATGAAGTGAAAAAAGACAAAAGAATGAGCAACGAGTTAAGTTTCCTAGCTACCAGTAGGAGTGAATTATCCTGCAATAGCGACATTGTCTAGTGTGTGATATTTGCAGAACTGACCTCTGGAATGGTTTTCTAATGTGCCATCCATTGATTGGGGTCATAGTTTGTGTTTGAGATTTAAAGTGTATGTTGTTAACTTTCTACCCTCTCTTCACTGTCATTTTTACTGATGCTGGAGAGTTTTCCTAAAACCTAGCCCAATATGCCACTCCCTTTTGTCTAAAATTTATAGTGGTTCTCTGTCATGGAGAGTCCAAAGTCAAACAATTTAGTATGACTACAAAGACCATCCCAAGATCTGACTTCATTCTCATTTTTCAGTCTTACCTTCTTCCACATCCTTCACATCAACCACATGTTACTTACTCTTCTTGAATCAACATGGTCTTCCATGCTGGTTTCTATCTGGATGTACAATTTCCTGAACATTTTTATTTCCTAAAATCCCACCCATCCCACAAGGCTTCCCTACCCATGAACTAATTATTTTCTTTTTGCATATAAACAATCATTTAATCTTTTCAAGTTCTTTAACATACAATTTATCTCCCCCTAGTCAAAAACAGTTTTTGCAATCTTGCCTGTATCTCTCACAGCCTCAAACGAGGAAAGAGACTCTAAAATCAGCTTGATCATATGTCCAAAGTGTTCTCAAAAACACTTGCCCTGAGAAATACCAGAACATTTGTTTTCTTCATGTCTGTTTCATTATATCTATGAAATTCAGGCTAATCTATTTTTCCCAATTTCTCTCTCATTCTAACTAGTTTAGCACTTTGTCCATCTTATGCACTCAGGATTTTTTAAGTGAATTGTGTCACCAGTTTATATTCTAATCGACTTTAAAAAAAAAATAACGCTTTCACTAGTTCCATGAAAAGATTTAGGCATCTACTGAAAGCACTGTTAACATATACAATGAACTTCAGCCTTTCATGGGTCAATAGCTACAGACCATCATAGCCTGCTATAAACTAGTAGTTAAAAAAGGGTGGGAATTATCTTGCAGAAAGCTCCATGCCACACATATTCTAATTTGGAATTTTGACCACTGGATATCCCAGCTAATCATTTGTATTCAAGAGAGATGCTGCATTTGACAACACTTCTAAATATGTGTTGCTGTCACACACCATATAGAACTTTATACCAGAGAATCAGACAAAACATAATTTCCTAAGACAGCTTCTAGCAGAGTGTCCTGAAGGAAGAAGTTTCTCTCTCTCTCTCTCTCTCCAAGTCTCAACTGTCTAATGATAAACTTGGTTTGGGACAAGGGTGTGTTAAGAGTCCCAAGTAGTAATAATCAAACTCCTGATTGGAGGCTGGGATTATTAGCTACTAGTTATTGTTGTCTTCTTTATCACTTCTTTTACTGTTGTTTATGTAGTATTTATTACTACCGCTATTTGTTTCAGACTTTCCATTTCTGTAATTTTCATTTCATTTCATCAAATAAGTTATCGCAACCATCACTGATTTGGCTTTTGTGTCGCTAGTCCTTCCCCCCACCTCGTTCTCACTTCTGATGCCATGCTGCATTGTTGCCAGGTCAGCCTTCTGTGACTATGCATCAGCTATGAATAAATTCTGAATCAAGCCCAGCAAAGTATGCTTGCAACCTCATATTCAAGATGTATACTCTTGTCCTTCTCACATTCTGTTTCGTCAAACTGGACTTTTTGCTGCCCCTTTTAATGAGATTTTGATGTTTTAATCTTGATTTAGGATTCATCAGCACATTTTGTGGGGTGTCTCCATGTGCCAGAAGTTGTTCTGGGTCTGGGGGGCACCAAGATCATCAGAAGCAGCCCTTGTCCTCCCAGCATGTCACCGGTGCTGGGGGCAGACAGGATTTCACATCTTTTGTGATCTGCTTCTTCCTTTGGGATTACTCCCAATTCTCTAAAAACTACACCCACTTTTAGAGGCACATCTCACAGTAGCCCCTATGTAAACAACATGAAGTACTCTTTCTCATTTGCATGAAGGCAATTTTAAGCTTAAATTTATAGTTTATCATATTTTACTTTATAATATATGTGCTTGTGTTTTCTTCACTGTGCCTTACACCTGTTAGGCTTTCTGTAAGTACTTGCTGAATATAAAGGACCACATTAGTAGAGTTTGACTTTAACTAGAAAAATACCCAAAGTTTTCATGGGTCATTTTTTAAAAAAGACCTATCTCCAAAGATATTTCATCTAATAAAGCTTACTTAATAGGAACTCTGTGGTACTTAAGCTGAACAGATGATAGTTTCGAAAACCACATTTAAAGAGATCTAAGATATAAGGATTAAAGAGATATAAAGATGCAGGAGATATTACTTGACTAGATTTAGCTGAATTAATATGGAGAATGGTTGTTTATTTTTTTGAAGTTCTTTTCTGACCTTGCACGTCTGTCTTATAAGAATGTGTATTAATGTATTAGCAAATGATGAAAACAGATACAAGACAAATAGAAACTCATAAATACAAAAATAAAGATAGCAGGGGAGTTGGGAAATGGACCAGGGATTTCAGAAATAGAAGTGACAGAAATGTGTCAGGGAAGAGGAGGGTCTGTTTTTAGCACAGTTACTTGAACACACATCTCTAAATGGGAGACACATTTCTGGAAGGTTCTGTGAGTGGAGCATTGGGTTGCCTTGTTTTTTATTTACTTGAGGCTCTTGTTGAGAACCAACAAAAGTGTGAAGGGAAAGTAAAGCCAAGTGACTGTGGTTTTAGAGACATTGAGGCTGCTCCTCACAGATCCGGACCCTGGAACAGATGCTTCCACAAAGGTAGCAGCATCTGGAAATGTGCACACTTGTTCATCATTTTGTAGCCTTGGCATTGTCTCCATGGTTACTAAATGAGTCACTCACCTCAATCAACACTGATGTGATAGAAAGAGCTTCATCAAAGCCAAGTCTCTTCCCCTCTGAAAGGTGGACAGATTAGAAAGGAATGGCCACAGTTTGTATAAATGATCCCATTACTTATGTGGTTCCAAAGACAGCTAACGAAATAGATGTCAGAGCCAACACACTGTGTAAATGACTTCCTATCAATGTAATAATACTCACAAAAAGAAGTTAGGAGGATTTTTGTAAATTCAGTAACTGGCGGTTTATTATACTCAAAGGCAGAGCATTTGTGAGGTGTCAATCTTATTTGGTTATTACAATGCTTTCGGTTTCTTTTGTAAATTAGTGGGAAATCAACAATTTTGCTACCAGATTATTATTAAATTAAGCCTTTTATCACTTATACCTACATTAAAGTAGAAAAACCCAAGAGATTACTTCATTTCAATAAGTTCATTAAAGAAAATATGTTCGTTAGCAGATAAGCCCTATAATTCAAGGTGACTAAACCATTACTGAACAATAAAACTTGATTTTCAAATAATGTCCCTTGATTAAGTCTTTTTAAAGAAAACCAGCTTTGTTCCATGTTTTGAGGGAAAATAAGAGCAATAACTAGTTCAGGAAAAATAAGCACAAAGTAAACCACCTCAATCAGTGTTTGGAATTACTGGTGAATGCTTGTCCCTGAATCTTCTCCAGAGAGGTTTTATACTTTTTTTTTTTTTTTTTTCTTTTTTAAAAAAATTATTAAAGGAAAGGTTCAGGCAGGAACAAAGGCAGGCAGGCAGGAAGAGAGAAGAAGAGCATTTATTTATTTTATTTAGTTGTTCATCTTCATTGTTCCCCTTGTCCATGGGCAAATTCAAATCCTTGAAATATATGTGATACTGTCTGGAGGCAGGAACTTGACTGATAATCTACCAGGACATACCAGGTTTCATGCTTTTGTTGATGACTAAGTCTTAGGAGAATACCAATCTGGTGTGCCCTGGTGGTCCAGTGGTTTAAACCAGGCACAGTCCATATATATGCCTGGTTCAAGATGTGGGGTCAGGGAAAAAACCCATGATGAACAACTGAATAGAATAAATGCAGTGCTTCTCCCTGCCTGCCTGCCTACTTACCTTCATTCTTGCCTGTACCTTTCCTTAAAAAAATGATAAAACCCATCTTTATGATATAATTTCTGAGTGAACAATATTAAAAAATACTTGAAGTATAATGGCTAATTTCCTACAGAAGTTTAGCAAACCTAAGGAGAAAAAATCTTGTAGACATTATTAGAATGTTCAAAACAAGATTTTTATTTCAAAAGCAAAGCGCTTGCTTTCTAGACCTGGGAGGCTCTTCAAGGAAGATACAACAAAATTGCATTTCCACCAGAACTACAGAAGCTTATCGCGTGATGTCGTGGAAGGAATGTGGCCAAGAATCCAGGCTTTCAAGCGCTAGTTCTACCATTTGTCACCAAGGCAAATGTTTTCACTAAGCTGTGGGGTTCGCCAAGTTTCCCTGGCTGGCCCCCACCCCCAAATCTGCATTCATGGATCACTTAAAAGTAATTTTGCTAAGGTTCTGTCTTTGCTATTCTACTGAACTCTGGCAGTTGTAATGAATCGTGAGTTCTCAGTAAATACTGATGAATATTTTTACTCTATCCTATATGTTTGCTTCTCCATGCTATGTGATTGATAAGACATTTTTTGGTGAAGTAGCAAAACCACAGAGCTTTATTTCTGAATCTGGTTACCAACATGCCTCCTACATTCACTTAATCCTCACAAAATGATGCACGATGGCACTGATTATTTTTAATTCCTAATTCTAAGGTGAATCACAGCGATTTTCAAATCAGGAAGAAATTAAGTTGCAATGTTATTTACTGTTCTCCTGTGAGATCTTAAAGGTTTCTCAAGCAATCCCATTGTTAATGTTGGGGTGCAGTGCTTGGGAAATAAGCAGGCAGATGCAAATCCCAGTTTCAGCTCCATGAAGAGGCGAATAAGATGGCCTCCTAGCACACAAGTGGTGCTGCCCATAGTTAGAGGCAAATACATGTTTCCTGAAGAGTGAAGTCAACCCTCCAATGTGAGAATTAACTAATACATGTAAAGCACAGGGAAGAGCATATGATCAGAATTCTATGAATGGTAATTGTTCATCTTCTCACAGGAAGGTCATTACCCTGATTTATAAGAATTGCTTCCTTATTTCCCACTCTCTTGCATTTTCTTAGGTGTATATATGTTCTATGGCTATTAAACAAGCAAACTCTTGTTCAGGGAAACGCTGCTATAAGAATGTTAAGTTCATGTACTTGAAAAACAGAGGAATCAAGATGGATACATCTTCTCTGGACCAGTGGAGCGAATCTCCAGTCTTTCAGAGGATTCCCCTCTAAGGGGTGAGAGCAGGATTTTCTTCTGAATTTTCATTTTCTAAATAAGCAAAGAGCAGAAGTAGATGCTTACTGACTTCTTTGTCTGTCTCACCCTTCTGTTACACTGATTTGGGGAGAACACTCCCTCCATCAATTGGTGACCTCAATTCTACAACCTCTCTAATCGAAAGTTCTCTGGATCAGTTAGTTCTAGAAAATCAGCCAATCTAACATTTGCCCACATTCAACCTCTGAAATACAAGGAATAATGCACATCTTCAGTCTCTTGAGAAGGGATATTATTCATTTCTCTCTTTTTCTTCTTACTTTGTCTAATGATTCACATTCCAGATGGTTCCACTTAGTTTTAGAATGATCCTGATCTAATTTTTAGAAAAAAAGATTTCATGTACAGTATAACTTATGTAATTTTTTTCAGGGAACTGAGAAAAACACAACACTCAGTTCAGAAGAATTTCTGGCTGTTTTAACAGCAGGAGATAAAATTTTAGTAGTCTATCATTGGGCTATGGTATAATTTACTTATTTACCGTAAAATTCCCTGGGCAGTTAATCAATTTACATTTCAAAAAATAATGAATAATATGGAAAGATGCCCCAAAACAATGAAGTACAAGATGCAAACCAAAGCAGACAATGTGATTCTAATTTTGATTTTTAAAAACGTCACTATTATTTTTTTTAAATAGGAGAGATATGTCCCTGCATGTTCTTTTTATCATTCCAAGGGGCGGGGGGGGGGGTTGACTTTCGTGAGAATCACCTCTTTTTCTCCTTTGTGAAGCATGCTTTCTTCCTCTCAAAGGAGCATTCTCAGGACAACAGAGAAACTTTACTAAATCCTGTTTCAGTTCTTATAAACCTTCAAAAACAAACAAAAAAAGGAACATGTGCATTCAATGAATTAAAGATGGATGCCAATGACTCAGTATTTCTTACAAGAAGCCCTTGAGTGAGTCTCTGCAGTTCCTCCAAGAAAGACCAGAAATTCCTCATTTAAACACTACTGGCCTTTGGGAAGAGACCCAGGTTTTGGTAGTCACTTTGCGCGGGGCCATCTCAAAGCTAGAACATGGGAAAGCTCAGCTCAGGCCCCTGCCCAGAAGTCACAAACTTGCAAGATACAGGTTTTAAAGCAGCCCCCTCTTTGGAGCGGGCCCCTAAGCCCAGGTGCCTGGTCTGCCTAGTGGAGCAGGTGAATAAGTCATCAGCCATCAGGAAATCTAGAAGGGACTTTATCCTGACCCAGCTGCAGATAAGAGCTCTACCCTTATTCCCTTGTTACTGGTAAAATGTTGTATTAATTTAAAAAAAGATGTTGTCCGCTGTGGGTTTTTTCCTGTAGAGAGAGCACTAAACAGGTGGTTTTCTTCTATTAGGGAGCAAATGACTTATGCCACTTATTTTGCACCATTTACTCAGGGTCAAGCAGCCATACTCTTTGAATGGCTTAAAGAGGCAAAATAACCATCTCACAATGGTTGATTAAAGCCTTTTTCTCTGATAAGAGAGCGTCAGTACAGTCTCATCTGGACCGCTTCTCAGAGAAGCTCTAATGCTAGGAGGGGAGGGGATGGAACTTAAATTAGAACGTCCTCCATATGCAAAACAGCTCAGAAGGTTGATGCAGACGAGGAATTTCATTGGCTTTGTACACAGTATAATGCAAAATAACCACCCCACCAATCCCATTCTTTTGCATCTACTTGCCACAAAATTGACACAGTGTCTTTGCCCTGTCATACCTAACTAAGCCTCTTGGCATTTGGTTTTTCAGTAGGATTCTCTGTCCTCCCCTAGAGTCTGACACAGTTTCCGAGCACTGACTTTCAGAAAATGGACCAAAAGTTCTATTTTAGCCACTATATTAGTTTGCTCAGGCTGCCATATGAAGTACAAACGAAGTGGCTAAAAGCAGAAGAAATATATTGTATCTATACAGGGCCTTTGAGTCTTCTCTCTCATTCTGTTTCTGTCTGTGCCCCTTTCTCCTAGACAGAAATCAAAATCAGCATGCAGATGGAGGATGAAAACTATCACACAGATTATTATTGTCGGTGGTGGAATGAAAAAAAAATGTCACAAGCTGGCATCTGTGCCCTGATATCTAGTCACCCTTCTTCAAAATGGACATTTCAAACAGGATTGACAAACGAGGAGTCAAAGTTTCCCTTTTCAGAGTGACATATCCATAGAAAATGGAAAGTTCACCGGAGATTGTTGCGCTCATGAGCAGTTTGCTGGGGAATACGAGACTCCAGGCCGTTCTGCAGTTCTCCAAAGAGCAAGCGACCAAGAAGACACGTTAGGTCTTGGGACAATTCTTCCTCTTGGAAGACAATATTGTGTGTGGGGAGCAAGGACACCAAACTGTGGCAGAAAGGATGCCAAAGAAGAGTGGTCTGCTGTGAGGGTGAACATATACTGGGAAAAAGTAAGTTGCCTCTTGGAAGTCCATACATTCTCTAGTGTTTTAGTGGTTCATGGTTTCTCAGGGAGACCAAAGCACCGGGGTGATGGAGAGGGGGCACAGTCCTCTGAGTTCTGACCGCACGCAGAAATTGCCTGAACCCGAGGGCCCAGTCCTGCCAGCAGGACTGCCATTGAGAGACTCTGCTCCATGGATGTGGGACGGGGTGGGTGTGGAGTCTGGAGGCCGAAGGGTGTGCTCTGAGCTCACCATGCACACTTCACTGCTGCTTCTTGCTGGGTGATGGCCCAACATCCAGTAGTGGCTATTAATGAGCAAATTGTGTCCCTAAAAGATACAGTAAAGATTAATCCCTGGTAACTGGGAAATGACCTTATCTGGAAAGAGGGACTTTGAAGATGTAATCATACAGGATTAAGGTGGCTGATGTTCTTCTAAGGAGAGAGTGCTTGGAGACAGACACCCAATAAGAAAGAACACCATGTGACAATGGAGGCAGAGACTGGCACGATACTGCCATAGCCAAAGGACGCCAAGGGACGCCAAGGATTTCTGGCAACCAGGAGTAGTTAGGGAGAGGCAAGGAAGGATTCTTTGCTACAGGCTTTAGAGACATCTTGGACCTGCTAACTTCTTGATTTCAGATTTCTAGTCTTCAGAAATGCAAGACTCAATTTTATTTCTAGTGTGTTAAGCCACCCAGTTCGTTGTACTTTCTGATGGCAGCCTTAGGAAATGAACACAGTGATTAAAATATATCCTCTAGGCTTCTCTTCCTTGGCTAATTCAAAGTTTGAAACTGTGTCCCCAAAGGTTTGAAGTAAATTTGGTTTTTTGGAGGGGGTGGACTTGGGTAGATTCCTCCATGATATGTTAGAGAAGCAACAGATGGTGAGGTAAATTCCAGATCAGATTTGGCCAGGGTGGTTTCAGAAAAAGAGCCAAGAAGCCCAGGAGTCAGCAGGTGACGCAATACAAGTAGCCTGAAGCAGCAGGAGTGAGAGTCAGAGTGGGGCCTCATGTCCCTTCCACCACTGGAGCCCAGTGGCGTCCAGGGTACAGCTGGGAACATTCAACAGTGGTGCACGGAGGGCACGTGGTAATATGGGCCTTCCTTCAGCCCCTGTGCAGGCTTAAAGAACAAAAGGCAGTGGCTGTAACAAGGAACCATAATAAAATGGCTGTAACAGAGAAGCAACAAGAAGGAAGGATTTTTAGGGCAAGGGTGGGGCTCAGCTAGAGTTTCCTTGCAAATGTTCCTAATATTTTGCTGGATAGCAAAATATTCTATTGTGAAGTGAGTCCAGAGTACAGAATTCTAAAACAAACACTCTGCAAGAAAAAATATATTGCATTGACTGACACCTTGTTTTTGCCTCGCTCACTCCCTCTGATGCCCCTCCTTTAAATCATTCCATTGAAGCAAAGGTAACTAGGTAAGAAATCCAGACAGAAATGCTACAGGAGCACAGTAGAAGCCTCGGAGAGGTCAGCGTAGACTCATGGTCTTAGGTTCCTGGCCCTTTATTTCCTTAGCTTCTCTGTGAGATCTTTTGGCTAAAATGCATGCATAGATGTTCTCCTGCCTTGTTAGTCCCAGGCCCAGGCAGCAAGGTTCCCCGCGAGAGTACAGCGTACCTTCTGAAGAAATGCACCCAGATCAGAATGGTATATGAGTCTGTCCTAGTCTGGTTCTAGAAAAGAAATGTTACAATAAATAGGTGGGTGGGATTGGCCCCCAATCGCAAAACAACCAAAATAGCAGTGAAATCAAATGGAGAAAAACTTTATCATTATGTACTTTTTTTGTTTACAAAGTTTGATACCTACTTACTGGGCGAGGGTGGGGGGAGCTGTGAAAAAGAAACTGTGCAAATACTTGTCATTATTTTTAGTTTGTTACATGCCATAATTAGGTTAAATCCAGGCTGTTTCCTTCAGGATGGGGCTTAGATGGAGGTGAGAACTTCAGCAGCCCTGGTTTATCTTACAGATTAACTTTCTCTTTCCTTGTTCTTTATTCAAGACAAACTTTCTCTAACAAAGATTTCCTTTTTTTCTCTTTTAAAGGAAAGGTGCAGGCAGGAATGAAGGCGAGCAGAGAGAGGCAGGCAGGAAGAGAGAAGAGGAAGAAGCATTTTATTTATGTTATTTAGTAGCTCATCTTGGTTGGTAGCTGGTAGTGGGGGGACCTGGGACCTTGGGATGTATGTGGATGGTGCGGGCTGGGGGACTTAACTATTACTCTACCAGGGTACACCTACAAAGCCTCCTTCCACCAGAGGCATTTTAAAAGACTGGAAGCAAGCAGTAAAGTGAGACCATAATGTTGATCTACTTTATATCTGCCAGTCTCATCTCCTCTTCTCTTTTCTAGTCCTTTCCAAATCTGCATGGAGCAGGAGAGGAGGGAGCTATAAAGGGAAAAGGGAAGTCAATGCATTTCCTACACAATAAAGTCAGCTCAGTGGGTGTTCTCACCCTCCCCACTCCATGCTCTGGAGTCTTCCCTCCCCCAAAGGCAGTTTTTGAGGCAAGAAGGCCCCTTTATAGCCCCCTCTTCAAAGAATCTTGCCTTGATTGGTATACTGTCTCCCCAGCCTTTCCTTAACTCAATCTCAGTTACCTGGGTACTAACTGAAGCTCACTGACTGAAAATCACCTTTAAGGGACTGCTGGTCTGCAAAGTTAGAGGCCCAATAGCTTATTATCTGACACTTTAGACTCTAAAATGTGCTAACAGAACTTGAACACTTTCTCTTCTCTCAGGTAAAGAAGATATTTTAAGTGAGTCCTTTGTATTTTGGAAACACTGACTTGACCCCCTGGGCTGGGATTTCAGACCTGATAGGAAGTGAGGGTGAGGGTGAGCTACTTGGGAGGGGCGTGTGGTTAGTAGGAACCTGTCTGGAATCTGGAGATGGCTTCATGAAGCAGTTGCCTAATCAACCTATTTCAAGGAATGATCCTGATTTTACAGTGAGAAACAATATGGGTTTCTGCAGATAAATCAACTCTCTAGTAGCAATAAATACTCCTTTTTTACATCCTAGGAGATTTGCTTCAGATGGATCACAGAATGCTATTTTTGCTCCTCTGAGCAGAATACTATTTGCAGATATCTGCAAATTTGGGAAGAGAGCCGGTTTCCTAATGGAACTATTCTAACAGGGGGAAGAAAAGGCCAACTGTACGCACACACCGATTCGCTACAATTCTCCCCTCAAGTCCCTCTGAATCTTCGTTTAGTTTAAATTCTCAGCTTATAAATACTTTCTGATGAAAATGTCATGTAAAAACGGCATCTGCTTTTATGGGAAACTTTAGTTAAATTGCTATTCCTGAAGGAGAGGGTTAAAGTACATGTGTTGTGTATTTTTGTCCCCTGCGTGGATGACAGCTCAAAAGAAGTGGGTGACTGACCAGGACTACATTTCTGCCCATACACCGTGAACATATACCCTGGAAAATGTTTGGAATTTAATGATAAATACAATCCTAAGCTTGTTGAGTTCCTGGAAACACAATTATAATGTTTTATTGTTTGTTTTTGAAGTCAACACATACTCTGCTGTGTTAGTAGCTTTTATATGAAGTCAGCCTATCCTTCCAACATACAAGGTGATGCCACTGACAAGTGCCAAGTCACCCAGGTCTAAATGGGGCAGGGATGCACAGGGAGCCAGGCTCTGGACTCAGTGCTCAGCTGTATCCCACTATGGCTGCCTTCCAAGGGCGTCTTTGTTATCCCCCCATGTGCTGTGCTCATCAGGACTGTTTTGAGTACTCGGGTGCTGAGTCATTGAGATGCCATCTCAATCAACTTTGCAGCTGGGTCATCTTCAAAAATCACTAACCTTCATGCGGTTGTTGGAGCGTACTTCCGGGCTTGTGTTAAACTAGAAAAAGAGTATGCTTGCATCTTGAGAATGTTAGGATTCAAACAAGCAACAAATCAATGTTCTCATTTAAAAGTGAAAGGGAGAAGGGGTCAACTGTATGGTGAAGGGTGGAAACTAAAATTCTGGTGGCAAACATAATGCAGAGTATTCACATGCTGATTTGTAAGGCAGTACACCTGAAACCTGTATAATATTTCAAACCCATGTCTTTTAAAACAATTTGAAGGGCAGCAGAACAGGCCACTCCAAAATATGACTGTGGAGTTGAGGATATGCCACCTTCAACTATGTGGCTTTGGTGTATTGATGATTTTTAGCTGTAGATACTTGAAAAACAGCAAATGCAAAAAGAAAGACTTTCTCTGATTCCCCCACTTATCTACCTAGTGATAGACCCTCCAAAAGGAGGTCATTTGTTATAAATCCTCATCCTGGGAGTTTCATCAACCAGAGAGAATTGACTCCTGTCACAGGAAAGAAGACTAGACGTCCACATCATATTCAAACTTTGTCACACTCTGTTCTTCTAAGGTCCCATTCATCTTTTCTAAAAATCATCTGCTCCATCCTAAGAGACCTACTTCCCATCTCTCCTTTCCCTCTTAAGATGTGTATAAACCTGAATTCCATGCTGCTTGCAGGAGTGAGTTACTTTCCTGGGTATAAAGGTTAATGAACATTTCTTTGTTTTCTTGTTAGTCTGCTTTTATAGGGGTCTCAGCTAAGAACACTGGAGGACAGAGAGAAAACTAACTTTCCTTCCTTACAAGTCTTCCCAAGTCTGTGAGTTCCCTGTGAAGGGAAAAGAATGAAGGAAGTGGGCATTCTGGGGTTGCTGAGCAGACATGCGGACTCTGGAGAAAGCAGGATGGGAAGATGAGTATTAAGGAGAGGTTGACGCCCCTGACATTCAATGATCCCAGCATCAGTTTCTGTTTGTGTAGTTTAACTGTCTGAAAATGAGACTTCAGACAAAAAGCCTTTCCACCTGGAGCCAATATTTGGTAGGCTGAGCACACAGCCCCTCTCTGTTTTTCAGAGTTGCTGCCGGTATCCCGTGCAGTTTGGGCCACAATGCCGCCTTTCCCTCAATCCTAGGGTCTCCAAGACTGCTCGGGATTTGTTCATTCACCTCCGGCCCCACAGGCACAGCAGAGGAAAAAACATGAGCCATCCACACCTCACTCTTAGCAGTGACTGAAATCAGGAGTGACAGAGGGTAAATAAAACAGAACCGTCTCCCAACAAGGCAGCCTGGTCTGCTTTACCCAATACCACCATACTCGCTGGCATAACTTCTCCCCTTGCCTCCATCGCTAACATGTTGACTCCAAGACAGCACGTCAAGGAAAACATAATAAAAATGTCTGTCTGGGTTGCTCCCGGCAACATCTATTAACCTGATCATCTAACTCTCTTTACTGAAGAATGGCAACCAAGGTAAGAACTGGAACCTTTCATTGGCATCCAGTTGACCTGCAATTCCTCTCTTTTCAGGGATTATTTAAGTCCTTTAAAATTCCTGCTTCTTTCACCGTTCTTCAGGGAAAAGTTAGAAGGACAGGCGGTTTTCTAATGATTGTTTTGACCTGCCACTTATACTTAGACTTTCCACTGTTTTCAAGTCTCAGGTTTGGGACTTACTGAGGGCAGGGAGGATGAGCAGCAGCTATCCAGCCTGGACGGGCTGACGTGGGCTCCAGGACAGGCGGAGAGAGGGAGGCAGTGAGGACAGTGGGAATTATCAGGAACCAGGGGCTTTTCTTTCCTCCATCAGTGTCAAGAATGTGTCTGTTCATGGACAGCCTTGCGCCTTCCCTAGAATGGCAGGACTATTAGGGAAATGTGTGTTGATAATACAGGTGCAATTAGGAACAAAGTTCAGGATGGAAGACGGGAATTTTATTGTTGAAAAAGGAACACCAACAACACAAAGACAAAATCTTGTCTTCTCAAAAGCGAGGTGGTCTAGCAGACCTTGACTCTCAAGCATGCCGGGGAAGCTTTGGTGCCAGGGCAGGGTGGGCAGGGCTAGGGTGCCTTTGTGAGGATTTCTGAGGAACAAAGGCTTTCCCATAGATAAGCAAAATCTCCACAAAATCAGAGTCTACTGGCTACTCATTTAAATGCACATTTGTTGACTCCAAATATGAAGCAAAAAGGGGACAATGGCATTTCCTGGATTAGAAGACCTAGTTCTTGAGTTGCTTAACCATCTCAGTGAAACTGTTTCATTAAACCTAACACACAATGGATGAGGTGAAACACATTGAGAAAGAATGGAGGATTAAGAAGGAACAGCCAGCGTGCATTTTTGTGGTTCTCCGTGCTCTTCTCCAACATCTGCCAACCCTTCTGATTTATACAAGGCAGTTTCTCTAGATGCAGCTTTTAGAAGCCACAGAAACTTTGCTGACCCTAGAAGAACACATCATTCTCATTTGAAACAATTTTTGTGTAAATGATTGTGCTCTTAACCTCTGAAGGTCATTCAAATATTTTCTGAGAAATTGGCTGCTTTGAGTTGTGTCTCAGAATGCCAATGTGTTGCATTTTTGCGCAGAATTGAGGCCAGGCCAGGCATTCCAACAGAAGTCGAGTTAATTTAACTAATCCCTGTCAGGAGAAGTGAAGTGTTGGGATTCATCAAGTCATTTTCAGTCCAGGGTTTTTCCTTCTTCCATAACAGAAAAAGCAAAACATGATGTGTGGTTTTGCAACTGGGCGAGTTTAGAAATATTTTGAAGCTTTCTCCTTTGCCAAGAGTTTCATAAAAAAAACTATTTTCTTTCTGTTTCATGCCAAAAAATTGTTACCCCTTACATATTTTCTTTCCCCATATCTGGCTACATGACCAGGATTTCTTCATTTCTAAGAATAAATAATTTTTCTGGGTTATAAAAATGCCAGTAGCTCTATCAGATTAAATAGCTCTTTTTATACAGAAAAAGTATTTGAAATATTCCACAGTGGGTCTAAGGAGAGGTCCCTACTTAATATGATTTTGTTAAATTCATTTTGATTCAATATTTGGTCTTGGGGTTCTTTTTGTGACTGCCAAGGGGAAGTTCAGGCTTATTTTAGATAACACATTCAATTCTACTTTCTCACTGTCCTCTTACTATTCCCCTTTGCCAGAAAGTACCAAGCAAGAATTAATTTCTGTCTTTGATCAAAATAATATCTTGGAAATGAGACCAACATGAGAGCACCCTCTGGGTTCTATTCTCCTTTTGCATAGTAGCTAGAGTTAAAAGGGTTCAGCTGTCAAGGTTTCAAGAACTTCAGCATCCAAAAAGTGTGAACTTGCAAATTAGGTATCAAGTTTAATAGAAAGTGAATAATTCAGTCAGAGAGCTGACTTGTTTCCATTACTGATCTTGCTGTTAGGTAAATCACAGACATAGTAGAACTTTGAAAAACAGTAGTTCATATAGGTTGCTTTGGTGTTTTCTTTTTACCAGCTAAACACAGTAATTACATCTACAAAGTCAAAAAGCTGAATAGTCTTATTAGAGTCAACAATATAAGAACAGAAATACATAAGAATAGAATATAACAATATAAGCACACAAAAACATGCTAGAAAAGTCAGACTTGCTCTACACTTAAAATGTGATCACTATTCATAGAGAAATACATTGTATGACATTAGCCTTCATCAAGCCACTAATGACCTGGGCCAACACACTATGGATTTAAAGTTCAACAGTGGGCACCTTCATATATGATCATTTGTTACTGGTATTTAATGAATCATTATAAGTAAATCTACAGTAAGCACAAAGCATTCTAAGTTGATCTACACTGTAATTGCTACTGAGCTGGTTATTTCTGAAATCTCTGTGTGTTTGTTCCAGCGTGAGGGTGTGTGGATGTGTTCAGGATTGGGGTACTTATGGTCTCTTATAAATGGTGCCTTCATACTTTTCGGTTTGCAAAGCTTGATCACTTTTTTAAAGTCTGAAAAATGCCAGCTTATTATATGTGGAGAAGACATAAAGATGAGAACATGCAAATCTTCCAGAAAGAGCACATCACAGTATGATTCTGAACGTCACACAGTTGCTTCAGGGAAAAACAAATAAATAAACAAAGATCCTTTCAAAGATTAGTGAGATACTAAGAGACAGAAGGATGCAGTCTCATATTTTGATGCCGTCTCATATTTTGTCTTCAACCCACCGATATCTGGCCACAAACTGTACCAAATACAATGCTCATTTCCATCCTCTTATTAGCATGTGGTGCATCCCCCGACCCCCCCAGCATGGATGAGGAACTGGTTATTTACATTTTGTAGATATCAGATCTCAAAACACTTACATTTTGTTGACCAGAGTCTCCCATGGTAAATGATAAAACCCGATGGTGAGCCTGCTTCCCAGAAACCGCAAATCAGCATCGCACTGCACCCAAGCCAGAAATAATATCCTTCATTTGCTGCAATAGCTTTAGTATCGGTGCTATAAAAAATAGATGATGGAAAACCGGAGCTGTTGACAGAAATACAAGTCTGCCGTGTGTGACTGCTCCTGGACTGGAGCGGAGTGCAAGGGTGATCTCACCTATACCTTGAACTTTGGTTTAGCCTCTGCTGCCCTGTGGAGGCCTGTGCACAGCGCACGCACGCATCAGGGCGCTCCTTCCCGTGTACATAATTCCCGAATTCCATGTACATAAATGGCAGCAGCTAAACATATGCGCTCCTGTTACAGGTCAAGCGGCACAGTAACGTCAGCCTATGGAATATCACTGTGGGGTGAACAGGCCAAGTTATTTATGGTCCGTGGCTTTTCCTCTTTGTTTTTTGCAAAAAGGCAGTTCCTAACACAAGGTCTGTGGCTTCGGGATAGAGAATGCTGGAAGTCAGTGAAACAGAGGCTTGCAGGCCAGCCAGTCTGTGCTGCAACACGGAGGCAAGCGGGGAAGCCAGAATGTTAAATGAGCGCCTCACAACGGCATTAATGGCATATCCATGTCCTTGGGCGTTGAACTGGAGCCAGGACACAGCACTAGAATCTATATAGAGCAAACTAAAATTACTTTTTTGTTTTTGTTATCTGCTTCACTTTTGGCTCATTACATTGGACTAATCCAGCCACAAATTACGCACTGGTCAGCGTAGAAGACATGCTTGGCCTTTAGATACTTGTTCAGATGCTCCTGATTCCTACCCTGCCTGGTCGCCACTTGACCCTGGTCTGCATTGATTTGTCTCTTCTCCTACATTTCAGAACTGTTCGTGTTTGATACAGCCTCTTTAGTCCTTCCCAGGTAGAAGGCCCTTCATGATTTCCCAACCAGCCTTTTTCTGAAACTGATCTGATCCCCCTTTTTATTTCTGACTTAACTTGCCACGCTGGCTTGTTTTCTCTGCTCATCTTGGGGTAGATAATCATTGCTGGTTTTCAGCAGCCAACTCTGGCTCCAAGAGTTTGGCTGTGGAGTTCAAACAAGGCTAGAGGATCTTATCTGTCAAGCCTGTCATCTGGCATGTTAGGGCGAATCAAGTCCTAATGCCAGCAGTGAATACAAACAAAACAGGCCCACTGACCCTATGGAGAGGCAAGATCCTTCCACATGAGAAGCACTGTCTGTGGTGACATCCTTCCTGGCTTGGCATCTTGGTTTCACCATCAATTGGTCACTTAACTTTGTACCTTGCAAAATGGGAATAATAATAGTACCCACCTTATAGGTTGCTCTGGCCCTCACTCATCCATTTGTTCACTCCTTCAGAAAATATATCTTGAGTACCTACAACCTCCCAGTAACAGGGATCCAGAAAAGTTCAGAACAAATAAGACTCCATGTCCTCAGGAAGTTTATACCCCGATGCCATTTATTTTGAAGATGGAACAAGCTAATCTATCTAAACTATACAGCAGTTTTGACATAATCCTAATTTTGACATAATCCTAAACATATCAAGTTGTTGACTATTCTAATAATAAACTTTCAGCAAAGGTTTCACTGGATCAGGTAACAAATCAGAAAGAAAGGTGTATCTACAATTGTGAAGAGGAGAAAAATATAGGGAAGTCAGGAGAGAAAAATATTTAGCTGGAATCAAACATTAGATTTTTGATTTGATGTTAAGTAGATTCTGAGTGTTTCCTTTTCCTTGGCCTTTTGATGTGGCATATACAGTGGGGTACATCCATTCCTCACATTCCTATCTAGATACATACCATCTGACAACATTCCCTAACTGCATAGCCTTCAGTATATGTTGGCTCCCTCCTCAACTTGACAGGCCACCGAGCATGGCAGCAAGTGGCGGGGAGCCCAAAAGGGCACAGTGGGTGCCAGCTCCAATTTCCTGAAGACTGATCTCATTTACACCCATCTGCGAAAGCACCTTAGATCTGAACCTCAGATGTCAACCTCAGACAGTGGGTAAGACTGGGGTTACTTTTTGTAGGGTCACTCGTGACTTGATACATTGCTCTTTTTAGTGTTTCTTTTTTTTTTTTTTTTTCCAAAGGAAAGGTGCTGGCAGAGTGAAGGAGAACAGGCAGGTAAGCAGGAAGAAAGGAGGAATAAACATCTGTATTTAGTTGTTCACACTGGTTGTTTTCACTTCCAATCCCAGGACTCAAACCCAGGGTATGTGGCCCTGTGCGCCTTCGGAGGTGATTGACCCAACTGCTGCTCCTCCACCGGGCGCACCAGTTATCATTTTTTGACTATCATTTTCCTTTATTATTATTTATTAAAGGCATCTAGTGAGTCAGGTTAGTTTATACCAGTGCTGTTTAGAGGAAATTTGCTATTGTTTGGTCATTTAACCTCACTAAAGTTTGGCACTGCATGAAAACCCAGAGTGATTTTAACTCCCTCTGTCTCATATACTCTCTTGATCCCTGATGTGATTTAGGATGATAAAAAATTGGACAATAATCCCTGCATTGCATGCAGTCTCAAACCAGATGACCAGTCTTGTAACCATCTATTTCACACTGGCCTTTCTGCTTCAGGATGACGACATAGAGCTAAGAAGTGTAATAATGTGCAATGATTTAATGCCTCTTTAGTTCATACACTCAGTAGGTTAAAACCTTGTTTCTTTGCTTCATAATATACTCAGTTACTTTGCATTCCCCTCTCCCATGTCCATAACTATGATGAGAATGAAGGTTCAGGCATTAGATGAGTGATTAATTGGACAAGGCAATCTTTAAGATCTTTCTGTCTTACTACTCCTCGAACTTCTCTTCTTCTTTTTCTAATCTTTTGTGATTCTGTCTTCTTCTTTTGCTTCCTGAAAGTTCCCATGGCTGAATGCTATTCTAATTGTACAGTTATATTATGATCATATGAGTGATGACTGTTTTGTAACCATATTCCCCGTTGGGTGAGTTACCGACTCTGCAGGATTTGGAAAAACAGTTACAGGCATCCTTTTTCATAGTAGTTCCTAGAATAGCTGGAGATATTGGACTCATTTTTCTGTGTCACTCAATCAGAGTATTACTCTAATTGAAATAGTAGTACTCTATCAAAATAGTAGAATGATAACTTAATACTTGGGGAGAATTTACATTTAAACATCATTATCGTATATGATAAAATAGCAACAGACAAGTACATTTCTCTCTTTGGCTTTCTTTAGCTGGTAGGTTTTATTTTTAAGTGTTTTCTTACACCTCCCTAACCTCACTTTAAGGTTACCAGTTGTCAGAAGAGTGCAGGTGAGGAAAGGCTGTTTGATCAATCTTTGGAGTTATAATCTCCTGACCATGACCTATACAGAGTGTTGGCCCCACTAAAAGTGGGGCAGTCCCAGCTGTCACAGACATGTCTTAAGGGTCATAATTTTGTTCTCTCTCCTCATCAGCAAAACCTCGACACTAGCGTTCTATATTATAGGCCATGGAAAAGGCAGCAGAGAGAGAAATCTTAGCAGGAATAACTAAATGACAGAAACATGTGGGATCACAGCAAGTGATTTTTCATCAGAGTTGGCCTTTAGGTAAGATTACAGGAGAGGAAGTTTTCTTTACACTTAAGTGGTTTGAAGAATTATAGAAAGATGGCTCCCGAATGCCATAATTCAAACACATTTAGCTGTTTCTAAAAAGCCCTCTGTTGTAGTTATATCACCATTGCTATGCTGGGGCTTTTTAAAATCTTTGCTTTCTTTCTTTTTTTTTGCCCTCAGCCCCAGGTCTTGAACCTGAGTCGATGGACTTTATAAGGTCTGCACCCTCATAGGGGTATACCACCATAGGTATGTTTTTAGGATTCTTTTTCAGGAGAGTGATAGATTTCTATGGGTCCACTGACCTCTTTTATCTGTTAGTTACTTATGTGGGAATAGAGGCTGTGGTTACAGGACAAGATAAACTTTCACAAGCTACAACAAGCTAAGAAATTCATCCTGGGACTGACCTATGGTTAGGAATGTCCAGTAAAATATGCTATGTGGGGTCAGGCCCTGAAAGAAAACACCACTTTGTAAGGAGACTTTCTTCCCCATCAACCAGACATCCCCTAAACTAGTTGCAGCCTGTAGGCTTTAAGCTATAATCAAGGGATGTTGTGCAACTTTTTGATGATGCTTTCATTTGAAATCAGTTGCAAATGTAGGAATGTGAGTTCAGACGGGATTTTAATGATCTGATGGGAAAGGACTGAGGGTATGCTGGGCCAGTGTCTTCAGGGTCTGGACTTCTCCTGGTAAGAGCCCCATGGACTCTGCCACTGCTGGTCTCCACCTTGACCCCAGATAGTGATCAGGGAATGGCCCCTCCTTGTCCTCTCTGAGAATATACTGCTCCAGCCCCGGAAGAGGGAAAGATGTGCCCTGTAGCTCCTCGCTGCATTTTCCCCTGGCTTGCTAAGACCTGGGTGTCTACAAGGAAACTTCTTTAGCATGCATTTTTGCTATTTTTTTCCACTGGGTAAATTATACATTTATTTACAAATGAATTTATGCATTTGCATGCTTTTAAGGTATTGTATTCCCTTTAAGACAAAAATAGCTATTTCCCCATTTTTCTTTTTTTTTTTGCTGTTTAATTTTTTTAACTAAAAATTTTTATTGAAGGAACACTGTATCAGAAAACTATCAGCTAACTTTGATTTACTCAATTTTTTCTTGAAGGTATTTTCCTTGGGTTAGTGTCCACCGATGTTATCCTTCAGCATTTACCACAGTTTCTGGGATTTGATATGAGGTGAGACGGACAGCAGGTAGGAGCAGCACTTGGAAACCCTTGAAGGACTGCACATATCTCCCTGCACATAAAAGCAAAAGCAACCTTCAGCAGCCAGTCCAGGCCATGGGCAATTTGAATGAACTAAACATTGATGGGAGAAGACCATGGATTTTTTTATCCACAGTTTTGACATTAGTGGCATTTTAGGCATAAAGTTGACTTGCTAACTACCTCAAGATAATTTTTCTATCAAGTAGATGTTGTTAGTGAGCTTCTTCATTGGTGTTTTGTCATCCACGTAACATACTGAAGAATGATAGCTAGACCGGTTTTATTATAAGAGCTGGCTTACAGCTTACCTTTGGCAACTACAGGGTTTGTAGTTTAATTTATTGATGAGCGCCTATGCCCTTCTGTAAGAAGCAGCAACTTTTCACTTGAAGAAATGAAGGCTTCCTACAGAATTCTTGTATGAGCGAGAACCCCAAGCAAAGATGGTGCTCTGTTCTCACAGGACGGTGACAGCAGCCAAAAAAGATGGTTAAGAATATGTCTCTGTTTGCTACAGCGATGAATTTTTGAAAAATACATGTTTAGGGAACTTTGAACAAAATCCTTTCAACGAAAATGGGTTCTGGGGGAAGAATCACTGCCAAGGGCAAGTGGCCCCAAGGAATCACCTCTGCTCTGGGTCACCTCTGGGAACAACTAGAGAAGATTTAATTGCTTTGATCTTCCTGCCTTCTTGAGAGTCAGTCCTGAGGGAGGAGGGAATAGAGCCCTCCAGTTGTATTAAAGCAACAGAAAGAAGGAAGGAAGGAAGGAAAGAAAGAAAATAATTTTTAATCTGAAATCTTGATGGGACTGAACATCAGAATAATATATCAATCACATGACCTCGGATTCTTGGCCATACCAGCTCAAATTATAGAGATAAATGTTAAGTTGTGCAATTTAGGATATGTGGGATTTTTAGATGAGCAGAATTTTAGGGAGGGAAGAAACTATATAGATAATTAGTTCAGTGTATACATTAACGTGAGATCGTACAGAAGCAAAAGAGGAATGACCCGAAGCAGATCCGTTTTTGCTAGAAGTTTATAGATCTAATGGAGGACTTTCAATTGCCTATTTAGACAAAACAAAGATCGAAATGCTGACCAAGTCACTTAATTCAACTTAAAAAAGAAAGCGTATGCCAACCAAGTACAGGCCTGAAAAACTCTACACAAAATGACAGTCTTCGGGGACCACTGCTCACTCGCTGGCCCAGATGACTGCTGGTTGCAAAGTGCATTCGTTAGGGAAGCAGTCGGTGTGCACATGTGACCACTTACATTGCAAATGCCACCCTCTGATGCCACCACATATCGTTGAGAGACCCTATGCTGTACTGAACCAACCCTGGATGTTGGAGTATCACAGAAACTCAGTAAGAATCCTTGCTCTGCCACTCCCTAGACCTGGGACTGGAGAAAGTTATTTCATTCTTCTGAAACTATTCCCCAGGTATGAAAGGAAAAGGATGACAAAGTATCATTTTTAGTGTCAACAATGTATATCAAATATGTACAAATGAGGAAAACCTGCTTAATTTCATCACCATCAAACTCTAGGGTTAAATTTCCTCCTAATTTCAATAATGCTCTTTCTTTCCCACTGGAAAATGTCAAGAATTTAGACCACATCTACATTCAGAATCGACATCCATCAAATTATAATATTGGAAAAGAATCTCACAAATTCAACAGCATTTTATCACCTGTCATAACCCAGTTCTGGGATGATCAGCATGCTCTGTAATACTCATAGGGCACCATGAAAAGTTTTCATGGATCAGAGCGTAGAACAGTGGTTGCTGGGAAGTCCCCAACATTTGATCTTTCCTGAAGTTTATTGATAAAGTTGTTGTACTCTCTGCAAAGTTATTTTGTACCATATTGAAAGTGAAAGAACAAATACCAGACTAACCAACGGGCACCACTTTTAACCAACTAAGCAACTAAGAGTTGCTCCTTTGAGAATAAAATGCTTCCTCTTGGTGTAGTGAGTAGTACTCAAGAATGATAAGAGAATTTCAATGAGAAAATGTGTCTCTTGATTTTGTTTTCACTTCTTAAGGCTAGGTGTTGAAATTCAAATCACACAAGCAAATAGAAATCAGATTCCAATTATATATAAAGTATTATATATAAGTCACCTAAAGGGATAAAAAATAACAATATGTTTTCCATCTCAAAAAGTTTACAGCCCTTTTTGTGAGGCAAAACATAAAATTTAGTGATATTAGATCTAAACAGGGGTTCATGGCAAATTTGTTATAGGACATAAGTACTTAAATTAATTACTAAAGTAATGCTGTTGACTTTCACCTCTACACAAATTGGGCAAAGAGGGAAATCCGTGAGCTTTCCAGATAAGCGTGAGGTGGAGGGGATGGGGAAAAGGAACTACTGGAAGTGACGCATATGACATGGTCACTGTGAATGTAAGAAGTAGCACCAAGGTTCAAAGGGTGAGGAAGACTGATGGCAACCTGAAATGAGATAGAGCTGAGGAAAAAGTGAGGTAACAGATGGTTGGCAATCATGTTTGGAACATCTTTGACATTTTTGCTAAAACAGGTGGCACAAGAGCAAGAAGTAGGCATCTTGAAGCTAAGTTCATCTCTTTCTTAGGCAAAGTCCAAGCTGGAGGAGGCAGATAGATTGAGGATTAAATGGGGGTGAGTGGAAGAGACAGTGGCCCACTGTCCTCTGATGATGATGGTGGCATTCTGCACGCCACTGATGGGGTGGGGGTGAGGGGGGAGAGAGGAGAGAGAGAGAGAGAGAGAGAGAGAGAGAGAGAGAGAGAGAGAGAGAGAGAGAGAGAGAGAGAGAGACCCTACATGCACCTTTGCCTGAAAGCAGAGGGAAATAAACAGAAAGGAAGCCAAGGAAAGATGCAGACATTCCTAGGAGAAACTTAGGCACAGAAACAATTGGGATAACAAGACCAAGATGCTTTGCAGAAAGTGTTTTTGTTGTTGCTGTTTTGTTTTGTTTTACTAGAATCAGTATCTAGAAACAAGAAAACTTATCTTTTCATTGAGGTGAATTTTAGGGGTATTTTATTATCTAAGGCAGGGGTTTTATTATTCCAAACCATGCCATTGTGTTCCCAGGGAGCATCTGACAATCTGGAGACATTTTTAGTTGTCATAACTGGGGGCTGGATAGAAAATGCTAACTGACCTTTAGTGAGCAGAGGACAGGGATGCCACGAAATAGCTCACAGAATCAGGAGAGCCCTTCATGACAGAGAATTATTTAGCCTATAAAATGTTAAGAGTGCCCAGGTTGAAAAACTAGAGGATCTGGAAAAACAGAGCAAGATCTTAAAAACAAACTACATAACTTATTTGCAAAACAGTACAGCACAGTTGACAAATATTAACATCGTGCATTTATTAAACATGAATATAAGCAACAGCTATTTTGTGATTAGACTATATATATATATATATATATATATATGTACTGCAACAAGCTTTTAAAAGAATATATTCAGCTTCATCACCCTTTTTCAATAAACCAAAAATCCTTCCATCAAAATCATGTCAAGGGAAAGCAATGATATGCTGAGCGCGGTCTTTTTCAGAAAGAATTCAATTATAATTAGTGGAACATTGCCTTAAAGAAAAGATTGAAAGCAGTGACAACTTAATTAAACCCAGATTCTGGTCCTATTATATATTTGTCTTTCCAGACTACTAATGAATTCTGGCCCATTTAGTCATGGCAAAATGTATCTGAAGACTGTATCCCTTTTGAGGTAATTAATGAATGTTTATCAGATAAGAAAATAGTGTATGTCTATTATTCAAAATATTTGATCTTTAAATTGTCATTAATATGCCACATACAGAATACTAGGAACCCCCCCATCAAGTCAAATACATAAAGTAGATACTGAGATGAAAGACATTCCACAAAGGGGAGATCCAATCTCAGAGCCAGTTAACACAGACATTGGGTACTTTCTGAGTTGCTCCAGCACATCAGCCACAGAAAACTTCCAACCTAGCAAGTACATTCAGTGCAGTCACTGGTGCATAAGAAATATTTGATCCTAATTAGATCTAATGAATGCATTTTAATTCTGTGTCCACTATGCTTTTGTAGGACATTGGCCCACAAATACAGAAAAAGGTTTTGGGTGTCTGTGTATAGAACTATAGTTACTTTAACACCACCATAATAGTTCTTATTTCCCTAAGTCATAATGGTAATAAATAATTGTCTGGAAGTCTTTTTTAAAAGATAGGTTATGGTGAAAAAATATACCAGAAGAATTATAAACTACGTAAGGATTCAATATAATGTACTTTGCAATAAAAATTGTAAATTTTCTTTGCTTAACTTCTTTGAGACAGTCATTGAGAAGTTTAAGAGAAAATATGCCTTCTAAAAATTTAGTACAGTAATTTCATTTTGAGTAATGAAAAAAATGATTTTTTGTACATTCTTTATTTTCAGTAGAATAACTCTATCCAAAAGACATACGCGTGCGTACCTTAAATACTTCCAAATGAAATAAAAAGTTTAATTCCATGATATATATTATTTTCAAAAAAGGCACTATTGTATTTGAGTTCTAAAATTATTCACCTACCGTTTTAAAACTTTATCCTTTATTTATCTACCTTCATATAGAATTATAAAATTTATAAAGCAAGTTACATATTAATTACATTTTAGAGTCATGTAGCTGTAGAGTTTCACCCACTCTGCAAAGTTGGCCAATGTCTGTAAATTGCATTGTTGATTTCGCATGACCATTAAATATCCAGTGTAAGTCAGTGGAAGGTGGGCAGTGAGGAAGCCTCTGTTCCAAGCAGTCACTTAGAAACGAGACTCCTTGTGCCTGCTACTCCACTACGCCCCAGGCTCTCACAGTCCTCTGAATCCAGCTGACAGATGAGAGGAGAGAGAAATTATGGAGCTCTCTCTATAGGCATTAGCAGGCAGGACAGGAAGAGGAATACATCACTTCTGTTGGTCAGAAATCAGTCACATGACTCCTAACTACAGAGGAGGCAAGAGAATGTAATCTGTATGCCCAGGAGTAAAGGAAAGAGGGATCAATGAAATGCATAGCATTGCTTCCCATGGTTTAATCTAGCAGGAAAAAAACTAATGTCATATTTCTATATACATGATAGATTCATTACGAGTGATCAATTCTTTTGCCTTGGCAGAATGTGGATTTGAAATACAGTTTTGGACAATTATTAGCCTGTGTCATGAAGATCAGGGTATGTCATTTTAAAATGACAACAGACCTGGTCAGTTAGGCCCAGACTGCCCACCTCTCCTGGTCTTTCAAAAAATCATGTTCCTCCTTCTCATTGACATGGACCATCTTGCCATAGCAAGATTCATGGGATATATTTGATCAGTGCCATCTTTGTCTTAACATGGGAAAGAATCATCACTATCACCTGACATGAGACCATAGAAACCACTCTCCATAGACTACATCAGAATTACACTCCCTTAATATATTGAAGGAGAAAATCATAAGAAAATAACATGCCCCAGAAATCGACACAAATGGAAGAGATTGACTTGGAAAACAGTTTCTAGTCACAAAAATCTACAACTTTAAATTTGGTGAAATATCAGATTTTGATTAATGCCAACCACAATTTTACTGGCAGGCACTGGCAGAAACAGAGAGCATATGAAAACTGTCATTGAGACTGGAAGTAGCAACAAATCTTGAAAACCTGATCTGACTATCAAGCAAGGGTACCCATTAACTAGGATCACAAGGGATCAAAGTCTCATTTTGACCTTATCTTTCAGCAAACACCACTCTCTGAAGAACACAGCATCAACACTATTATGGCTAAGAAGAGCAATTATATTTATTCTTTTAAAATCTTTTCTTAATATATACATTTCTTCTTATTACAGCTCTATCAATCTAAAGGAAGAAATTTCTCATATTTCACTTGAAGTTGAAATCTTCTGTTTGTTCATTTCACTTACCCTCATCTCATGTCAAGTTACATTTATTCTAACGATAAATTTGTGTCAGAAAACAGACCTGAAGTAAATATCAGTATATTATTTGATAGTGATTAAAATGCCAAACAGAGAGAAAATCAAAAGGTCTCCAGATAAAATTGAGGCTGCTTGATGTGAAACAAATGAAGACATCCAGGAATTTTAATGGTGTGCAAATGATTTAGAACAGTGGTTGGGAGAACAGAAGTTAAGTCAGTTGAATGCTTCATTTAGCGCTTCTTGGAGAGAAGGTATTTCAACAGTATCAGATAGAAAGAAGAGCTCAACAGAAGCGCTTCTCAATCTAGTTCATGATGGTTACTTAGTGTATGTCATCAAGCACCATCATTCACGTTAGAACATTATCTCTGTAAGACTTAAAGATGACTATAAAGCAAATTAAAATTTCCCCCTCTGTATAGTATAACTATATAGCACAGTACTAATTTTGCTATTTACTTTACATAGATTTTTTTACATTGTTCAAAAACCTAGGTTGTCAATTTCTGATAAAGAATATTTGAGGAAACTTACTCTTCTATTCTAGGACCCTGGTTCTAGGTAACTCATTCTGTAGAAAGAAATCAAATCATGCAGTCCACCGCATTTATACATATATATTTGTATATATACCTTCATGTATACATATATTTGTATATACATATATATTTATATTTACTTATGCAGATGTATACCCAAAATCTATTTATTGCTGAGTATAACCTGAAATTTGTTAACCAAGTGTTTGACCTACAAACTTCTCTGCTCTTTGTGCCTATAGGTAATACCCAGGACTGGGTCCTGAAGAGGGTTTATCTTTCTCCACTTTGGGGTGCATTTCCTTAATGAACTGCATATAAAAGTACTCTTGAGGCAGTCAATCCACTAGAAAACTTTAATATATTATCACGTTCACTTTACTTCTCTGGATATCAGTGGTTTCTATTATTACATAAAATATTTATACAAAGCCCCTTAAAGAAATATAATTTTACAAAGAGAAACAACTGATTATGCCCTCTCTTCATAAGATACCTAGAAATGAGACTTTATGTGAAGAAGGCAGAGCTGGACAAAATATTCTTCCTGCTTTTCAAATTTTGATTTCTGGGTAGAAAAGACATAACTCAACCTCACATCAAATTTTAGTCTTTAATTGTACATTCTAACTTTGAGAGATATTTGTTAATTTTTTAATGTTGTTTGCTTAACTTTTAAGAGACTTCAGACACCAATACCTTTTAAAATAAAATTAAATAAAATAATTTAAGAAGTGAAAGTAGCATTTATTAATGTTACTTACTCTGTACCATTATCACAATTCTATTTTAACAGACTGTGTCCTTGGAAATTAAGCTACTTCCTTACTCCTTCGAGGAATGTAACCAAGGCATCAAGACATATACGATCTAGTAGAGAGAAACCTATATGGCACAGGATCATTTCCTAGTGTAGAACACATCACAGAGACAAGTGTGTAAACTAGTTCAGACACCTTAAATTCTTAAAACATTTGCTTTTCCTCCAGTTAGATCTAGACCAATGGTCAAGATCAGGATGAGGTGTTAAAATAATCTTCAAAAAGGTGACTTTTTAATTTAGGAGTTAATTTTCAAGCAGTAGGTTACAAATTGGTTGTCCCGATGAAGAGAATGAGTATAATAAATGGAAACTACTACAAACTGATAATATAGAAGTTGATTACCGAAGTTTATATTTCTATATTTGACCTATCAAGGGCTGTGAGAAGCTGCTGTTCATAGGATTTCTGTAATTGTTCATGCAACTAGTAAGACTGGTAGTGCAGAAACTCTTAGGCCCCAAACACCAGTTCACAAAATTCCAGTAAATCGGCAGATTTATTTGCATCACGCTTCAATTTTTTAAAAGAATCAAATATCAAGGAAAAGACTCTTCAGAATTATATCACGCCACTAAATGTTCTTGTCAGGGTCACTAATGATCTCCAAATGATAATATTCACTAGTCAAGTCTCAGCTGTCATCTTACTTGATCACACCTAATCTGTTATACTTCCTTCTCCCAGCTTCTAGCACATTATGTTCTCCTGCTAGACACACTTTTCAGTTGGTTGAGTTCTCCTCTTCCTCCTGATCTCTCAGTCATGAAGTGTCCCAGCATTCTAGACAACCTTGGAGAACCAGCTACTTTTGTCTCCTCCTTTATCTCTACCCCGTTCGATCATATTCTCATCTGGTTACTGTACTAGCTTCCTAATTCATCTCCAGCTTCCACCTTTTCTTTCTTATATGCTGCTGCAATGCAGCAGCCAGAATGAGCCTTTTATAGTGTATGCGACTCTCTGACCTCAACTTCCAGTACCCTCCCCTTCTCTTCCTCTGCTGCAGTCCCCTTCTCTCCAACTTCCTAGTTATACCTCCAACAAGGACGCCATGGATACCACAGGGCATTGACAGAAAAGGTTCCTTCTGCCTATAATATAAGTTCCCCAGATAGCCATATGGATGACCTTTAACCTCATTTAGGTTCCGTGTTCAACACCTAAAACTCTAAGCTGTACTGTCCTCGGCACTTTCTCCAGATCCTCTTAATCCTGCAATATTTTTAGAGCACTTTTTACTTCCTTACCTACTATATAACTTCTTGTTTATGTTATAAAATGTGTTTCTCCCCAGAGTAAAGGAAGGCCTTTGGGGACAGAAATTTTTATCGGTGCTGTTCACTGGTGCATTCCGAGTACTCAGAATAGTGCTTTGCTCATAGAAGGTGCGCAAATCATATCTGTGTGAATGGATGACTATGCTGTCTTAAGAGTGATGAGGATGTCAGTCTTCTAAGTTCAGAAATGAAGCATGCCCTGTGGTACACCAAAAGCCTCCAGGAAAGATAATAGCTGGTTGCTTAAAGATAGGAAGTAGTTGTTGAAACTATTTCTGCTTGATGTAAGGAAAACAATGTTCAAGTAACAACCTCAAAGAGTAGATGGCTTTTTCCTCAGTAGTTCAAATAATGCCATACATTAGAGGTCCTGTTATCCTCTTTTCAGAGATGAGGATAAGGTGATCCATTGGACATATTTAGAAACAGAAAAAATTTTGTGTATGTGTTGAGGGTGGGGAGATGTCTTTTTCTAAGGGTTGAGCTATATAACTCTAAGATATGGTATATTTAGTGACTTGGTATAGAGAACATAGTTAAAACAATTTACAAAATCTCTTAATAGTAAAAGTATAAAGTAGAAAAGACCTATGAAATTTCAAAAATAATTTCCTAGGGACTGAATGTTTTTTAACCTTTGAATTTTTTTAAATATGAAAAATGGGACAATTTGATAAAATTTCATTGTGCTTTAGATGACTGCTTCAAGAAATTATCTCTAAAGAAAATAATTCTATTATACGGTGATATTTCAGAAAGTATTTTAACAGGATAAACCTGTAAGATTCCACAGTCTAGTCATTGATTTATGGTCTCATGTTGCTTTATATTAATTATTTCATTTCATCACAAATAACAAAATTCTGTACTTGTTATTAATATTCTAAGTAAACTTCAGCACTCAGTTAAGGCTAGATCTTCAGCTTCAATAAAATATTCTATCCACAGCTCTTTGATATTTCTGTGTGGCAAATTTCTGATTTCCACTGCAAGTTGGCTCATTGAAATGGCATATACTCCAGGAGAGGAGTATATACTTTTGGAGACACCAACAGCCACTTTGATTTCTATTTTACTCAACATATTTCCATTCCCAGATTCCTGAGCTCTCAGGTTCAACTCTTACATCAAGAATATGTGCTTTCATAGTCATTGAAATGTGACTCATCTTTTACTGGTCTTTTACTCCCTTTTGTTACTACCTATGGCTCAGCTAAACATGAAGGAGGAACAATCAAAAAAATTAACAAACTGTATCTGTACAGACATCCACTTTAACAGCATTTGCTAGGCAATACTGACCTCTGGAAAAAAAATCCATAAACATGATCAACTATATTTTGCAAATAGTTTGTGAAGGTATCTAGAAAAGCAAAAATGTGTAAAAATCACATTTCTTAAGGCAGATATTTTTGTTTGAAAGTATTGATATGGAAAAATAAATGAACTTTATCAATTTCAAACATGTGAGAGCGAAAGAAGAAAAAAGCATCAATCCTACGCTGAATAATTTGTTGCCATATTATTAAGAATTTATTATTTTTAATGATTTTCTTCATTTACACAATAGAAATTAGCATATATAACCCCAATCACAAGATTTGATTCAAACATATACATGCATGCACACACATGCACACACACACTAACACAAACACACACCTGTGTAAGTCTATGGAGGAAAAACATCTTTTATGTTGAAATTATGTATTTTTTGAAATGTATTTCAAAGCAAGGAAGAAAACCTGAAGTATTTTCTTTCACTTTTAACTCCTTACATGTCTCAAAGCAAACACTTGAGCATATATCAAAACACACAGATTTCTAACCTCAGTCAGTAATGTCTTTATTCATTGAGAAATTTTGTTTCAACAGCTCTCTGTTAGAGGGCTCCTTGAATGTTTACCTTGAAAAATTTCACTCAAAGTTCAAATAAATGTTTCTCCAAAGGTGCATTCATCTTTCATAGATCATTTCAAAAATCTTGCTCCTTCAGTATTTAAATAGGAGCAAATACAACACCATCTGTATAATCCACAGAGAATTTTATGTACTAGTTTAGCTAGTTATCATTCTAAAGATGTATTTCTCAAGATTCAAAAACTATGACATAAATGAATCTGTATTTAGAGAGCTGATATTCATGGTGATGCCTGTTTTTGGACTAATTCCCTATCTCTTTACCTTCACCCTAAGTTGCTAACAAAAGGGGGTCTCATTCTAGGCAAAGTATAAAAAGCATCTTTTGATTCCCATCCTAAGTGATTCATCTGTCTAGTAATCTCACTAAGTTCCAGACCTAGAAGATTTTCGTCATTGACCTTGCGTTTGATTCTGCTCTCATTATCTCCTGCATCTTTCACAGAATTTGTTATAATTTCAATTATGTGCTATTTGGGCAATTTCCATTTAATAACTGTCTCCCACTGCACCATAAACTCTACCAGCAGGTAAAGATCAGTCCCAGAAACACCACAGAGGCCAGGATAGAAAACCGAGTGGGTTCTTAATAAATGATTACTGAATAACTGACATGAAGTCCAATGATACACTAAATTTAAAAGATCAGAAGACTGGTATTTTGAAATTCGTTCCTCATATCACACCAATCAGGTAAAGTTATATTTATTTTAATTATGTTAATAATTCAATGACCTTTATGCTGTCCCAGAATATGATTCCATCCCTTGTTTCTAATATCATTTTACTTAATATTATAGTATGACATATTTAATACTTAACTATGCTTATATTTAAGAATGACCTTACAAATAAATCAGAAAGAAAGGAAATTAGGAATTTACTGTTAAAACTAGTGTTTTTTTTTTTTAAGGAAAGGCATAGGCAGGAATGAAGATAAGCAGGTAGGCAGGCAAGAAGAGGAGCAAGAAACATTCTTGTTTTTAATTTAGTTGTTCGTTTTGTTTGTTCTGCCAGGCCCGGGATGCAAACCTGGGTCCTTGGGACATGTGTGACTAACAACGGAGGCAGCAGACCCAATCGTTACTCCACCACCATGCTCTTAAATAGTGTTTTAAATGGCCACAAGTAACTACTTTTAATACCATAAGCAATTTCATATTCATTAAGTGAAATATTGTCATAAGGATTTTTTTGTATTACTTCAGTCATTTACTTCTTAAAGATTCCTTTCATTATCACATACGAATTACATGGAGCTTGTGGCTTAAAAGGTAGCGTACCGACTACAGTCCTTTACAAGAATTTTACAAATATTTATCACTTCTCATTTGCCTATAGTAATTATGTCAGTATATAATGGCAATGAAGTAGGTGATTGCAAATGTTTCTATTATTCTGTTAGAAGGAAAATCTGAGGGAAAAGGTTCTTTGTGATACATAACAGGACTGACATTTGATCTCTGTTCTGTGTCTGGCACTCTGAACCACACCCTTTCCTTACTAATGGGTTCAGAAAAGTTGCCAACTCTCCTGTTTAGCTGGGAAAAGACAGGGTTCTTTAAGTGTAAACACCATGCATTTAATTTACCTCCTTTGGCTGACATGTTCAGATGACCTAGTCCTTAGAGTCTGAAGAGAAAGCAAAATGAAAGCATCTACTATATGATAGGAGAGTTTGGTAGATGGGAAGTTCACGTGTGAAGCTTGTTTATTTTGGAACAATAACTCTTGCTTCAGGGATAACACTGGAAGGAAGGAGAATAGATACCAAGAGTGGCCCAGGCACTACTGAGAAATCCTAGTTAGGATGTTGCAGTAGATTCTAAGTTAGGGTCAGGGATGATCTCGAAGGTGAATATAGGTAGAATCAGTGAGTAGCAATTAAACTGATATGGAGAAAATTTTGAATGACTGCTTAAGATTCTAATCCTGAGTAACTGGGAGACACAATTATTAAGCTATAGCTCCAGAGAAGAAGAGCAGGTGAGGAGTAGAAGATGACGGGTTTTAGAGGTATTGAGCCTGTGGAATTCAGAAGACATTCAAGAGATTTTGCCAGTTATTTGTAAATGTGAGCCTTGATTTCATAAGAGAAATGAGAGAGCAAAACATACATTTGGTGATTATTGCAAAGAGGAAACAGGAGAACTCAACGGAGATAGACAAGAACCAGAGGGAGTACCTTTAAGGTCAGGTAAAGAGAGAGGCACCTGCAGGTGGAAGTCAGGATAATCAGAAAGACTGAAGAAAGACTTCCACTGTCAAAGAAAGCAAAGGAGAAGAGATTTGATGAAGGTTAGGGAGTCAACAGTTTCTAATGCCAATAATCTGAATTCCAAATATTACTTCATGTTAATCATGTAATATTCGGCTTCTCAGTCTTAGTAACAATGGCATGAGGGAATTCAAAGTTATTTTTGTGTTATTAGAACTTTACAATTTTCTATATTTTTATTCTTTGTAATTTAAATATTTTAATACACTTTCAGGACTTTACCTGAAAACATACAAAATATATTTTCTTTAAATTAGATGATTTGAAATTATAAACTTTGTCTTGGGTTGAATTTTCAGACTCCATATACAATTACTTGTAATTAAAAAAAAAACAGAAAAAAATCATCCAATATTAACCATCATTTGTTTAAAACTCTTAAAAAAAGATAGTGATATCTGCCAGCATTTCCATTTTAGTATATTGGAAAGACTATGAATAAAACAAAGAGAAAAAATGAGAATAAAAATTTTCAAAATTAAATATTTATTCCTGCCAGATGGTAATGGAGGATTTTTTTCTGCTATGATACCAAAAAAGTGTTAGGTATAAAAATTAAGGAGCACAGCTACATGTATGTAAGTGATTTTAATTTTTTAATAAGGAGAATATTGAGAGTATTTCATATATATATAAATGTATATAAGTAATATATTTACATACATATATGTATGTAAAGCAGTCTTGGATTTGCATAGTATCATGTTACCTTGGAAATTCATGCATATGAATCATATCATTGATTTTACGGTCCTGCGGCAACTGAGAGGGTGGCCCAGGATATAAAACACTTTTCATACATTTGTTGCATAGGTCATTTTAAAGCAGGAGTTCCTTCTTTATTATCCAAACGCAATGTTAAGAAACAAGATCAAATACGCTTATTCATGGCTAGATTAAACCCCCTTAAAATGCTCATAAAGAGGAATCGCAAATTATTTTAAAAATTATTTGAGAGTTTAAAGAGTAAATGTCACATTGTGTAGGTTCAAGGAATTGTTCTGTGTAGAAAGATACACACCACAAAAATACTCTTGAGAGTAAATTTACAATAGATCTTTGCTGGCTAAAGAATTAAGTTGATTTTCTTTTTTCATTTACCACTTATAGACAAAATGGGGGAGGGGACGAGGCAAAGGTAAAGAAATATAGGTTAAACAGTGTACCATCTGTTGTATTGTTTCTTCTTTGTAAATTTTCAGGGCTGCTATAACTAAAAATACTGATAGTGTTTCTCAATAGTATAAGGCAGGTGAGAAATGCAGTCAAAATTGATTCTGTATATAGGCTATATCTTACATTTAAGACATGGGATGTAAATGGAATGGGGTGGGGAGGAGCAAGTCGTGGCGGAGCCCACTGGACAGTGGTGAAAAACACTTAGTGATCTGGTGAAGGGCAGGATGTGTTGACATATATCTGAGGAATGGGGAAATTGCACATATGGGGAAACTGCACATATAAGTTTATAAAGTTACTGCAATAAAATACTAAAAAAGAAAAAAAAAAGACATGGGATACAGAGGGAAACAACTTTGGATGGTGGTCTTTATTCAGACATTCAAAAGATAAAAAGAACAATATAACAATTATCCATGTACTCACCATTCAGCCTAAAATATAAGATATTTTGAATTCAATTAAAATCTATTGTACAGCTCTCTGTTGAAATATCCTCCCTTACTCTAGGGGTAAACAGTATTTGAATTTGGTATTTTTTACTTCATATATTTCTTTGCACTTTCACAATAGAGATTCTAAGTAGATTCTCTTTTTAAAGTTAAAAACCTGGTTGTGAGTTTTTATCTTAAAGAGTTGTTTTGGATTTTAGCTTTTTTTTTTGCATTGAGATGATTCTGTCAACAGAGTGTAAAGTTTTAAACTTCCAGCCTCATATGATTCAAATGAGATAGTGAATGGAATCGAAGAAATTACTGAAGCAATGTAATAAAGATCTTTGATAAGATTTTATTCAATAATTATGAGTTGCTTAAGGCATTAAATGTGGTTATATGTGTTTACTTAAACACTTTGATTTTACTAGTACTCCTAATTTCCTTCCTTTCTGACTTATAGATAAGATCTTTCTTCTTAAATATAAACACAGTTATGTGTTAAATATACTAGGGAATAGTATTCTCTAAAAAAGGCAAAATGGTCTTTTGTCAAGTGTTTTCACACAATGCTCTTATGTAGTCACTCAGAATATTGATTAGAAAAATGATGTAAGTAAACATATACAGTTATGATGTGGACAGAAATTATTATTAACTCTGAATGTCCTTTATTTAATTTCAATATTCAAAATGCATGAAATATTCTGAGGAAAAATATCTAATTGAAATCAAGGTTTCTCAACTTAACATAAAAAATATCACTTTGCTTTCAGCCAAGTTTCTAGAAGCTATGATCATTAAATGATAGCTCTTACCATCTGAGACAACTCTAAGATGAAATATATTTTGTACTACAGACCAGTAGTCCACTTTAAAAACTTTTAAATCAAAAACCAACCTTTCTTATTCTATTTCCAAAAAATTGCCTAATGTCCTCCTGAATTCCTGTTTCACTCACTCTTATTGAACTTTTTTAAGGTTTCTCATCGTAAGTTACAGACTACTATGATATCAAATTAAAGTATAGAAACTTTCATATCTAAGTTTGTTTTTACTGAGTGAAAATAATCAGTCAATGTAAAAAATTAATGATTTAATTTTATGTCAGACATACCATTTGATTTCTTATTTAAACTCAACCATTTAGCAATGGTACTCTGTAAGTGAATTATTTCTCCCAGAAGTTTACGTTTTGCAGTCTTATACAAAGGGACAATGATCACTTCATACTTCAATATGAGGCGTCTATCTTAGTTTGCCATTGAAAACTCTTCTTGACTTAGCACTAACTTTCCTTCTTTATCTCCAGAACTCCCTGCTGAATCCTTCAGTACAGGCTCATTGTTCTAGTCTATTCAAAGATGTACTTGTGAAGGTCACCCGAAGATCAGGTCATACCTTCCAATACTTACCTCTACTGACATCACAAAGATGTAGTTTCTAATCCAACCGCATGTTTAGGTTGTCATATTTGTTTCAGGATAGTTTTCCATTCTTAACCATGGCATTTAGTCTCAGTATCGTAATTTTTTTAAAGTTCATCTTTTCATCATAAAAAAGATAAATGTAGAATAAAAAGATCTGGTCTGTAGATCAACTATATTTGTTAACGATATTTGGCTGCTCATTAAATTTACATGTATAATTTTTAAGCATTCTTGGGTGTTTTTAACATTAAACATTTGTTGTAAAGGTTGAGTGTCGGACATTTGAAAATACTTAGATCAAACAAACAGAAAACTTCTGAATACTAGTTGGACCTAAATAATTTGAAACCAGCCAAATGCTTTGGGTTTGCAAAATTGAATTTGAAAAGTACCACTGAGCTGAGTGCATGTGAAGAGCAAGAGCTCCACTAGAATTAAACCGATTCAAAGTTGTACTTGGACCAGGATATGCCACGGGTCAAAGAAAGCAAAATGCAATGCTTTAAAAACACACACACTGTACATGTATTTTTCTGCTAAATCAATTTTTTTTCTGACCCAAATTTACTTTAGAACAAGAAATTAATGTTTCTATTCTATCCTTTCTAATATTCAGCTGAACTTTCCTAAGTTTTTACATTATTTTACTTAAACAGTGTCGTTACCAGCCTGATTTTTTGATACTGACAGGTTGTTTCAATCAGTCTAATTATAGCTTTTGGTTCTTTATTCTATTGGTACATTCACGTCTTTCTCCATAATCTCCATACCTCTTTTTCTAATGTTTTTCTCCCAGAGGAATATAGACAGTCAAAATTAGCTGTGGTTAAAATTATACCTCTTTCCTCACGTAGACCAATCATCGTTTGTTGCCCTCTGAAATTATTTCTAACCTCTTTTTATATTTTTGTATTTTGTAACAGGGTGAAATGGCACACTTTGAGAGATCTTGATATGAAAGCCAATCTACCACTGATCTTTACTAAGGATGTAAAATAGATAACACAGTAATTTATATCAGTGTCTTCACTTATACTTTGGTGAACTTAGGGCCTGCATGAACAATGAACAGTTCTATTTTTTTAGTAATACCACCCTACAGTGAAAGAGATGTTCAAGGAAATCAAAGTAGTTATTGAATGTGTGTGTTTGGTAAAACAGTTAGTGCACAAGTTATTACCTCTGATAAAAATGAGTATTAATTAAAATGATGTGTGTAATCATTTTGCAGATAGAGTTTTAATTTCTAGCACAAATTCTAGTTAAAGAGGGAAGAAGTACTCAACAGCCCTGATGCCTCACACTCCACGCAATTGGTGTCCTCTTCTCTTTTCTACTGCTTTCATCTTTGTTTCTGTCTCAGTTACATATACTTAATAGCAGTTGTTCAGTGTTTCTCTATCCATCTTGAACATTAATCAATAGTAATGTTAATTTGTGGGCCTCATTGTGAGAATTTTTCCCTCTGTAAATGGATACTAACCCAAAACACCTTTCCAGGGATAACTCCCATCAGACCTAAGTTTTTGCTATACTAGATTTCTAGACATTCTCTGAGTACTGGGTTTTCTCTTTTTTGGTTCATCATTCATGATCACCCTCTTCTATGTGAATGCCTTTTTTTCTGACTCAAAGTCCCAATTCAAATGCAATTTTCCCTCTGTGACAACATTTCTGTTTCTAGTACTATAGATGTCCAACTCCCAGCCTCAGCTCTGTGTTCTGGTAAGTGTGGACTCTGCATTGCCCACCCTTCTTCTGAGGGTTATTACCTAGGTCTATTGTCTGATTTTCCCACCAGGCTGTTAAACTGCATAGGGCACAGTTCTTTGCTCACAGCAAATGGAAGGCTTGGTAACAGAATCCATATTCATTTAGCTTTTTATTGGTTATATTTAAATAAATGCTTTCACCTTTATATCTAAGAAAGAAGTCATTGACTTCTATTTTTAAGACTATCTTTAAGACTTTTGAAGACAACATTTAAACTTTGAATCTTCTACCAAAACGAACAGTGAAAAGCAGATTTGATCATATTTAACTGAATTTTTTCAAAATAATGGAAAGGGGCATAACATATGGCTGTTTTTCTGGAAAAAAAAGGTCATCTTCATATTATCTTTATATACCATTTCAAGGTATTCCCAGATACTGACTGAAAATCCATATACAAAAAGAGAATTTTCAAGTGAAAAACTAAGTGGCTGATAAGTTCACATTCAAAAATAAACATGAACCTGCTGATCTTGGTTTCTGATGTCATTCTTCAATGAAAGGAACCAAAACTCCTAAAAGAAATGGTTGATTCTAGAACTAGGATAGAAGATATACAAAATGGGCCTGAAGCATCTTAAAGGATTATGAACAAAATCCTCACAATGATGGGAATATGTCAAATGGATATAGGAGTCACCAATAGAGAGCGATGAAAAGTAGAACAAGCTGAGCAAGAAAATAAGTAAAGTAGATTGGATTATAACCCAAAATATAAAACAGATATCCATGTCTTCATTTGAGATAAACAAATTGATCATATTTAAAAAGACAAATCTCCCATGCAGAAGACTTTCAAATAATTTATTTGGATACTCTACCAGGAAGAAGAGAAGCATAACTTTCTACTCCTTAAGGGTGGGCTGTAAAAAATTACTTCTCCCTGAAGAGCTCAGGATGGAAAGGAGAAAAAGGAGTACATTCCAGTGGAGAAACTTGACAAACACTCCCTCAGCAGGTGATCAAGGCTAAACTAACATCAACAGCTATACCTCATGTAGATCATATATACCCTTGATACACTGAGATGAGAACAGCATTTGATCTCTGTAGTCTCCCTCCCTAAACCTATTAGTCTAACCATGAGAAAAACATCAGACAAATTCAATAGAAAGGCACTCTACAATATAAATAACAGGTACTCCTCAAAACAGTCAAGGCCACCAAAAACAAGGAAAGACAGGTAAACTATTCCAACCAAGAGAAGTCTAAACTAGATGCAATATGGTATTCTGAATAGGACCCTGAAACAGGAAAACATTAGGTGAAAGTTAAGATAAAAGGAAAAGAATATGGACTTTAGTTAATAATGTATCAATATTAGTCCATTATTTCTAACAAGGTTATCGTATTCAGGTAAGATGTCAGTAATAGGAGAAACGTGGTATATGGTAATTTGGAATTTTGGTTCTATCCTCATGATTCTTCAGTAAATTTAAAATTGTTCTACAAGTTTGGTTGAAAATAAAATGGATAGTTTGTTCTAACATGAAGGGTCAATTATATTTTTATTCTAGCATGAATTATTCAAGTCATTAAATACAACTCTACTGATAATGCATATGAAATGTCCTTCGAATTCAGAGGAGCATGGGCTAGTTTCCTCGTGTGTGTGAATCTTGTAATCCCTACAGTTAACTACCTTGGGATTTTTTCCTCCCTCAACAGCTCAAGAATGGCAAAGTGACAAGGAAGATCTTTGTTTCTCTAGGAAAAGGAGAAGTAGAAATAACAAGCAAGAGGGAAAATGTCATAAAGAGAAAAAAATAGTTGGATCAAGAGACTCAGGGAGGCCTTCTGTACAAATACAGAAGAAAGAAGAATTTCTTCTCTTCTCTTCTCTCTTCTAATTCTAGCCAGCGGCCCAAGTGGACTACATTTCCCAATGGTATAGGAGTCATTTAGAGGGTCACTAGAGTCCCCTGCTCCATGATTCCTTAGAAGTAAGAATAGCAATAGGGAAACCTAACTTATCTTCTGACAGCAATCTTTACATTTACATCTACAAGATACATCCACATCTTTTTGATAGTCTATCTTGGAGAGTTGAAAGAAGTCTTTAAAATCATTGTGGTGTTTTGACATTGCAATTATTAAAGCACATTTTAAGTAGTAACTATTTCAGGGAAAATTATAAAATCCAAATAACAAGTAAAAATTTCATTGGATAATGATTATTTTCCTGGAAATGATAGTTTTATCTACTTCAGGTAAATAATCTTCTGTGACCTATCAGGAGAAATCGCCTGTCTTGTGTGTCATGTCTGATCAGACTGAGAACTAATTTTTTTTAAAGAAAACAATGAAAGTATACATAAATTTAGCTACAATACCCACTGAATAAATAGGTAGATATTATGTGGACTCCAATTTTTCTAAGATTAGATTAAGCACAAGAGATTATTAAGTGACTTAATTGCAGATTCTTAAATGATTAATGATGTCGATTGGAGAAGAGATCTTTTTATGACTTCAGGAAACATTTGTAAAAGTACAAGTCTGGTGTTTCTCTTCAACCTGGTATTTTAACTCTTTGACTTTTCCTATTTTGATATGAATGATTATTTCAAAATAACTGAATTCTTCGTTTGGAACTTCATGTGTTTAGTGAGAACCTTCTTGTAGGAAGGTTCTAAACTGCTTTCTCTTTTTTTCTCCAGCATCTCCATTTGAGCATCTTCCTTTCCTTGGCACAATGAACTAGTTTTGGAGTATCGAAATCAGTTCTGTTGTGCACCCTGGTGAAGCAGAGGTTAGGTCTATCACTTCTGAAGGAGTACAGGTCACATGCCCCGGGTTCAAGTCCTGGGCCTGGGAAGAACCAACCTGGATGAACAACTAAAATTAAAATAAAATAAAAATGCTTCTCTGTTTTCCTGCCTGCCTGCCAACTCGTCTTCATGCCTGCCTGCACCATTACTTTAAAAAAAATCAGTTCTGCTGATATGCTACACAAAAATAGTGAACTCTATGTAAAAACTTGGCTCCCACATGTGGACCTCCAAATTTTATCATTAGGTTTTCAATGATTTTATTTAGTTTGGAATTATAGCCATTTTTCAAGTTATCCATTCAAACATAGATTGTATGTTTAATCAAAAAGGTATTTTCTTAAAAATATCATTATAAATTTTTCAAAATGAAATGTATTGGCAACTTCAATGTATAGTAGCTATAAATGTCACTAAATGTAGTCTAAATCTTTCATGAGGTCATAAGCACATTCTTAGGAAAATTATTCTAGTGGTTCAAGAAGATTCTAAATAATAAAATGGCACATCCCATCCTGCTTTCCTGAATGACTTAGCATATATAATGGCTGAGGGCCATGAAGATCTTTCTAAGACTGGTTCATGCAAATTCCACTACAATTATGTAGTATCCCGATTGGTCTAATTTCATTGGAAATGGTTTATCATTTCTGGAATCTTTAATGATCAGAATGTAGTCTTTGGTGTCTTTAGTGAGAAAAATAATATAAAAAAATAACTCAAGATCTGGCCAACAAACATTTCTAAGATCAACAAAAGATTGGAATGCTTTGAGAGCCTGGGTTGGATTATTTTTGTTTTAGATATGACGGTTTTGCTGAACACACCTTACAAATATCCTCTTCCTCTCTACCTTCCTTCTCTCACTCAAAACACACATAACACCTTCACAAGGCTGCTACATTTCACAGTGAACACCCACGTCAATTCTAGGTCACCAAGCTTTTCTGAAGGAAATCGACTCTGCTATGCACTCCTTTATTCTCAGTATACATTACATTACAAGTACTAGCATTGAACTCTTCCGTGCTTACAATGTTCCCTACGAGTATGTCAGTTGAGTGGGCCAAAAAAACTAAAAAAAAAGTATCTGGAAGTTTATTATTTTTCCACCAATATATTTGACACCACCTTTGGAGAATGAACAAAAGGCATACTGTCAAGTGGCTAGACCTGGACAAAATGTTACTGTTTGTTCCTTGTGAGTGCAGAGGTATATTTAAGCAAAGAAAGGCAGTCCATGACTCTCCCGGGACTTCCCCCGGCTGAATGATCCCAACGTGTTCCCACCGCTGAGGTTCAGACTGTGTTGGAATTTAAAACGCAGACTTCTATTTGCTGCAGCTTAAATACCGCAGCTATAAAAATGCATTTAGGATTGAACCTCATATCATCGAACAAATGAGAGGGTTTTATTTTTTTTTGGCGGGAGGGGGGTGGTGGTGGGATGTGTTTACACCTGAAATTACCATAGACCATATGAAAATCAGGGCTGTCCTTGTTTGGCAGATTCTATACTTATACAATAAAGCCTCAAAGTTGCCAGAAGTCACCTGGCTTTGGATTATGTTTCAAAAGCAGGCTCACTGACATTCATGAAACTTTTGGCAAAACACGGGCCAAGTTTCGAGCAAGGCTGGATAGAATAATTCTTTCATGTGGAACCTGTGTGAAACTCAGTGACTTTGGCTAGGTTTCACCTTGAATTTCACATTCAAACAATCCCAAGTTTCTGAATAAAATCAAGGGCTAAAAAGAAACAAAGGGGAAAAAAAACAGGAAAAAAATGGCTTGCCTAAGATTGAAATGGGGGTCTACAGTCTCCCAAAGCCTGCTGCCTTTGGATTCTACAATTGACCTTGAATTACACTGAGCCATGCCTTCTCACCCAGCAAGGCCGAATCAAGGCTTCCTAATACCAAGGGGGAGAGGATTCCAGACCCCCAAAGACAGCGAAGTACATGCTCGAAATAACTGGAGGACTTAAAGTTGTGTCTATATGCACATCACATAAATGTGATGATTAATATGCTCATTATGAAGATTTGAAGGCGGGGGCTGGAATAGCAAAGAAATGTTTGAGTTGAAAAAAAAAAAAAACGCTGTGAACATGTCCAGGCTTTCCCACATTCAGCCCAAATTCTAGAGGTGCATTGCATCTGCTCTGAATCTGAAGGGACTGCTCCACACGCACAGCATTCTCTGTAGCTCCGCCCCTCTGAAAACTTACCCTGTTTCCTTCCTTCTTAGCAAGGTGCAGGGCGCAGACTGTGTCAGCTCTCAGGAGCCACAGTCCTTGACCAGGATTTAAAGTCTTCTGACAGGATTAGGATCATTCTGCTTCTAACCTTCAACAGAAAGTGTAGGGACAGCTTGCCAGGGAATGTACACGTCAATATCTGACTGAGGACTTTGAAATACTTTCTGTTTGGGATAGGGAAGCAAAAGCCAACAAACCAATGTAAAAACCACATGAATTTTCTTTAAAATAAAGAGAACATCTAAAAGTTGATTGAATTGCTAGAAAGTAATACACTTTGCCTACTTTAGGAAACAAGGTTTTTTTAAAAATCCCATATCCCTATTACAACATAAGTTTCACTAACTTGACAGACTTGGGCTATGAAGGATTTTTTTTTTTTCTTCTTTTTTTTTCTTTCTAGTTTTCATTTTTTTTTTTTTAATTTCATTCTTTTTTATTTCTCTTGTTTTTAAACACACATGTTTACTTTTGACATGTGGCCTGTGATACCAACAAACTTCTTTGGAAACAAGAATCTTTAAATTCCAAGCATTTCAGTTTCCATGTTAAAAAAGCAACAGTAAGGCCCCAAGGCACATTGTAATTTTGAGGCAAGAGAGCACTCCAGGGAGGGGGCCTATGCACTGTCATTTGCTGCTTGCTTTTAGACATCCCTATGGAGGACAGCAGAGAGTTGTCATAAAATCTGTATGAGGAGAGAACTTTGTCATAAAAGTCTCCTTCCCTTTCAGTCAGGGAGAGGGGAACCTGTATAAGCAAAACCTGACCTATCACTGAGGAAAACCAAAACTCAGTAGGTTATATAAAGGAAATGATATAAAAGCATTACCCAAACAAAAAAGGCTTTTACTGGACATAGTCAATACCCACAATCAAAGCAAATGCTGTGTTTGAAGTCAAAGTCCACAGATCAAAGTACTTTGCAAAAATGTCAAGCGCAAGCATAGGAGGGAAAGAGGGGAACACAGAAAATGATCCCAAACACCCTATTGTCACACCAGAGAAACCTGCTAGCAAAAGACATTCAGCTAGGTAAGAAATACTCAAAACTCATGAAAACATGCTGGGAATATGTCAACCACAAAACAACCCACCCCAAACTGTTCTAACTCCACATGAGCAATCAACAAAAACAGTGATGAAAGGAGAAGAAAACATAAAATAAGGGTCATCTTATTATCCTTAAAGAACAATGACTAATATATTTTCTTTACTTAGGCAGTTGCATGTTTTCCTTTAAAAAAAAAAAAACAAAAAACAAAAAACAAAATGCCCTTGGAGGAAAGTTAAAAATAAGGAAGCAGTCTAAACAACCAAATTATGATGTCTGAAAATCTCTCTCACTGCTCTGACAATCAGACTTAATTAGAGTTCGGATGTCAGGCTCCATCATAGGTCAGTCTGTGTGGCAGGTCAACCTGACAGAGAGCTTTAAGCAAAGTTTAAAATTACAGTCACAAAAATGCACAGATGCGACTGCTGTCTTCTAGAACACACTTATTGCCTGAAGGTTGTTCTCTGCCCCCTGACCCGCACCCCCCCCAGCCTATTTTCACTATACAGAAGTTCCTTACAAAACATTAGTCATAAACATATCAGAAGCCAATTAGAGAATTCCAGAATGAAAATCTTACCTGCAGGCAGCTGGGTTCAACCAGAGGCTCTAAACAGAGGAAGTAGGAGTCAGTGGCCTTTTACATGTAGAGATTGTTTATTTAGCCCTTTTTAAAAGGTCTTGAACTCCAGAGGTTTAAGATTAAGTCCAATCCAAGTGTCTGAAGGCAAAAAAAGGCAAGAGAGAAGGCAGATGAGAGAGGGAAAAAATCCCAGCTGCTGGGTGGTGCTACTGTTCTGGGAGCATTGAGCTATTTTCAGCACTAGCAGCCGGAGTGGAGTTGTCTGCAAAAGATGGAAAAGCCAGAATCGCCACACCCCCCTACTGGAAGGGGGAGGTGGGGGGGGGGGCAAACCAGGAAACCCACAACAAGTTGGTTCACTGTGCAAATATTCATTTAAATTTTGAGAAAAACTGCCAACCAGTACTATCAGGAAAAAACAAAACACAAAACTTGCCCAGAATTTTAAAGAAACACAGTACCTAGTCAGAATGTATAAGTTTTCAAATGATTTACGTGATTCATTGAAAATAAGATGTTCTAGGCATGCATTCTTGAGAGAAAGGACTTTTCTTGGAAGAGTGTTCACTTAAAGTGGTCTGAAAACTATCTTAGCTATCTTTGGTAGCATTATCTGTTGTCAGCCTATCCTTCTTGAGACTGAAGACAAATGGTTTATTTCTTGCACGCACCTACATTTCCAAGTTTCATCAACTAAGCTATTTTTGAAAGCTACTGGGTTAAAGCTGTTGACATTTCTTATCTGCTGGCAGAGACTGGGGACCATTCAGTGACATGATGCAGACAGACACCAATCCCCTGCCTCTGCTTCCAAAGGACAACGAAGAAAAAAATTCAGATTGGGTCACCAATAGTGACCAGCAAACTTTGAGCTTTCATCTCGCTTCTAAAATTATAAAGGAAGAGCTAGATGTTGTGTTCATTCATGGATTCATTCAGCAAATATTTATGGCACTCTGAGAATACAATGGTGGGCAAAATAAATAGCAACCTTCCCTTGGAAGGCTTACAGCACACAAACACAGCAAGAATAAAGACAGAATGTGTTACAGCCCATTTTTCACCTGATGAGATTATTTGAACGACGCAGCCTGAAAGGGAGAAAACTTTCTCCTTTGACTGAAGGAAGACACCCTGCATTGTTTCATTATACCTTTTGCAACACCCTAAGAAGGAACATTAGTTACTTTGGACCAAGGAAACACTTAAGCATCTTTTTTTCTTTTCATAAAAGCCTTTATTCTATGTAGGTGAAATCCCTAAATCATTTCACCTTCCTATTCCCCATAACAAAGAGAGTGCTTCTGCAGTCAGAAAGTAGGAAGTGAGAGATAAAAGGAGGTTGAAGAAGATTCTCTCACCTTTGCCCAGTAGAAAAAAACCACCCTGATATATTTTATAATTGATACATTGAAGGTTGGTCACTAAAGACTCTGATCAAGTTCAATTTTTCTTTGTAATTAGTGAAAGACACTGAAGCTGATGGTAGTAAAATGCTGAGGATCATACACAATAGGTAGACTAAAGAAAGGTTGTATGACTGTCACTTCAACTACTGGGGTAAAATAGTGAATCCATCAGTGCGACACATTAGAGTAAACCTACACAGACATGTTAATTTATAAAGAAGAACTATAAGTTAAACTTGAAATATCTAATCAAAATGTTAAAATAAGATTAATTTTATGTTATTTATTTATTGTTATTTGTGAAGGAAAGATGCAGGCAGGCAGGGAGAGGAGGAAGAAGCACTTTATTTATTCCAGTTGTACATCTTGGTTGTTTTCCCAAGTCCTGGGATGTAAACATGGGATCCTTAGTATGTATCCATGCATTAGCCAAAAGCAGTGGGCCCAGCCACTACTCCACCAGGGTGTGCCAAAGTAAGAATAATTATATTGTTAAAAATTACACCACAGCTTAAAAAAAAAAAAAAAAAAAACTCTCCATAGAGTAATGCAATTTTCCATTCATTTTGAGTGGTCTCATTTTACTATGTCTCAAATACCTGCCAGTTTAGGTAGGCATTTCATATTTTAAAACCATAATTTATTTATTTTACCACGATGACAAATGGAAATTCTGACCAGAAGAAAATTGCAAGCCTAGCCTCAGAGAGAAACGTTTTATTGTTTTTATTTTTTTTTCTCTTTGTAGTAGTATATGATGAAAAGGAAAATGCATTTAAAAATTGGCTGCCCTTGAGAAACTATGGAAGTTACAAAACAAAGATTAACTATTTTAACTACTCAGTCAACAATTTTTCAATTCCTGTTTTCTACGTCAATAGTAAGAGAAATTGCTTTATATCTGATTACTATTTAAGTAATTTTACGTCAAAATCTACAGGTCATGGTGCATCTTGGTGGGGTAGGGGCTGGGTGCAAGACTCCTGGGTTCAAGACTCAGGGCTGGGGAAGCTGGGGGAACAATCACTGTGAACAATGAAATAGAAATAAAGTGCTTCTTCCTGTCTGCCTGCCTCCACCTATAACTTTCCTTAAAAAAGGATGCAACCCACTCTGCCTGTGACTCGCTCACATTCTCCTTGGTGCCTGAAGGATCCTGACTGTACAACGACACCTTTTAACAGACTGCAAGTCACAGAAGAGTGCAAGTTGGATTTTAGGCATGTGGACACATGTTAGAAGAACGTAAATTTGGACTTTTCTACTCACCCAACTACTATGACTTTCACAAATTAGTGATATCTTAACAATTGTCCTACTAATAATGATTTCGTTTATAACCTTTCCTTCCTTCTTGTTTTAACAAATAAAATGATTTAAAATAATTGGGAAATGCTTATGGTGGAGGGGGTTTAATTCTTAAACAGGGATGTGGCATAACCCTTCCTCTGTGTAAAATGGGGACTTCGACTGCGGCAATCCACAAAGTCATGGTCAGGCTGATATTAATAATGCACATACAAGACTTAGTAATGTCTGACACTGTGAAAATTAACATACAGAAACCTTACGTAAATGAGCTCAGGAGGCTAGATTTCCCACAAATGTGTAATCAGCAACGATAGGACCCAACGTGCCTTGCATCTCCTATGGGAAGTGATATTGCTTTCCCTGACCCAGCAGAAAGAAGGAGGAAGTGCCTTTTTGGCCCAGCAACAGCCCCCCCCCCCCCCAATAAAAGCTATATAAAGGAGCACTGACTTATGTTCTGGGCAAGTGCCTGTGTGTCCCTCTAGTAGATTGCACTTTCTACATTGCCCTTTTGTGTTTGTTTCTGAATAAACCCATTTTGTTGGTGAAATAACTGGCTGCTTTTTGTTTTGGATTTTTGAAGACAGCATAAAAATGTATATTAATTTTATTGATAGAGAGAAAGGAAGGGAGAGGAGGAAGAAAAGGAAAAATAGGAAGGAAGGAAGGAAGGGAAGAAGTACTTTTTATTTACTTATTTTTGGTTGCTCCCCTTCTCCCCCTGGGTCAAGAATCCAGGTCACTAGGCTTTATATGATCCACACTCCAACTGTCAGCTTAGCACCCAAGCCACCAGGCCATGACTTAATTTTTAAATATTAATTAAATGTTGAAATGACAATATTTTGGAAATAATGGGTTAAATAAGATATTATGTTAAAATCAACTTTACCAATTCTTTTTTATTTTCTAAATGTGATAACTAGAAATTTTTAAATTACATACGAGGCTTGAATTCTATTTCTATCGGGCAGTGCCATTGAGTCCAATAGTTTTCAAATTGTAGTGAGCATCAGTTACTGGAAGGCTTGCCAGTCCTGACACGTTGCTGGGTTGCACCCTCAGTTTCTGATTTAATAGGTCTGGGAAGGTCTGAAATTCGGTATCTCCAACAAACAGCCAGGGGATAATGCACCACACTTGGAGAACCACTGATCCTGAGCCTTGCTCCTTAAAGAGTGGTCTATGAACCAAAATCAACATTATCATGTGTGGTCTTGCTTAAAATGCAAAAATCTCAGGCTCCACCCAGATCTACTGAACCAGCAAATGCATTTGAACAACATCCCTAGGTCATGTGACTGCATGCTGAAATTAGAGAGACACTGATGTAGCGTAGTGTCGCTCATACCAGGTGCTTGTGAGATTTACCTGGGGTGTTGCAATATTTATTTATTTATTCATTTATTTATTTATTATTTTTTATTTATACATACCAGTACCCTGGATTCATCCCTAGAGAATTTGGCTTAATCAACTGGGATGAAACCCAAGCATCTGCATATCTATAACGCTTTCCAGGTGAGTCCAATGTAAAAGTAAGCACCAAGAGTCTGGTGAGTAATGGGACCCATCAGACCAAATGCAAGGGACCAGGATGCAGAAACTAAGGTCTCCTCAGGGAGGACAGATGCTTGGGGACTGTGAAGTACTAGGAGGACAAGACCTGAGCAGATAGTGAGATGATGGAAACCACATAGCAAGGGCATTGGATGGGGGACTTCAGCCAGCATGGGGAGCCTGGCAGGAGATGTTACCTGTCTTTGCGGGTCTGAGAGAGACCCCAGCTGCTCTGGGTTTGGAAGAAAGGTTGGATAAGGCTGAACACAGCCTTGGTCTAAGAGGAACTAGAACATTAGGTAAGTTATTGGGTAGAGGACCTAGTGACAAGAACTCTGGGGCAGGTCATGAATGGGACCAGCCATAATATTAAACGTCTTAGACTCTCCATAAGGACAGGCTTGGTTTCAGAGACTCAAACAGAATAATCCTTCGGAGAGGAGAAGGTGAAAAATGAATGGAAGTGTTGAAATTCAATTTTAGTTGTGTATGTCTTTCTCTCACTCCACAGTACACAATAAAAATTGAGACTGTCCTCAGCTAAGTATTGGTTTAGTTAGAACACTGTGTGCCAAGGCAGAGTTGGCATAGATCAAACTTTTTAGAGGGTTTTTACACTTCAAGAGAGGAGCTTGTTAATGCACACCACTCTCCAGTTGTTAGAACCCATAAGAAAGATTGGTATTTTGGAGTAGATAGGCCTTCTGCTATTTATTTATTTTAAAAAATATTCTTTTTAAGGAAAGGTACAGGCAAGAATGAAGGTGAGCTGGCAGGCAGGCAGGCAGGAAGAGAGAGGAGGAAGAAAGCACTTTATTTAGTTGTTCACATTGTTTGTTCTCCCAGACCCTGGACTTGAACCCGGGTCCTTGGTATGCACTGCCTTTGGAAGTGACTGACCTAACCGTTACTCCACCAGGGTGCAACCCTTCTATTATTTTAAGTCTCCCTCTGTCTCACCCTTAAATATAGTGGGCACACTAGTTTGAATGATGTCACCAGTGGCTAAATGACGCCTCACTTTTCAGTTGGTACTAGAACATTGTGTGTTTCAGAGGCTTCATATAAATAAAATCCTCTCTGCAAAAGAAGATATGGGCCTACCTTGGCAATACTTAAAATTTACAATTCAATAAGCAGAGACCACCCGGACCTGTACTTCTCACTTTGTTGGTTGATTGTTTCAGAAAATTAAAACTGTCCATAATGTTTGAGAGCAGAGTCTGGAGTCAGTGTGTCTGCCTTTGAACCTGGGTTTTGTCATTTTATGATGTTGGGTGACAACCCCCTCTGCCTCAGTTTACTCCTCTATAATAAGACCTATTCCATTGGGTCATTGTGAGCATTTAAATAGTTGTTATTTGCAAAGAATGTAGGAAAGCCTGGTACATTGTAAATGCTGTTGTTGGTTAAATAATTAAAATACAGAATAACTGTGCAGGCAAATTTAGTCTTTCTTTTTTCGGATACCGTGATGATTTCCAAAGACTTTTATATGTGAGGTTTCTTGGATACATGTACTTTGAGGGCTTCCTTGAGGCTTTTTTGAATTTTTCTCCCTAGAGAATTCAGAATTCTCAATTCATTTCCTATTATTTGAGAGGATCTCGGTAGGCAGGAAGTGAATGTAGTTTTCCCATGAATATTGTTTTCTAGGGTCCTTTGAAAAGTGATTTGTACTATAAATGCTTGAAGGCTTTTGTAGCCCATGTCAGTTTAGTTAACATTGTCTAATATTCCAGGAGAACAATGTATCATTCTCTTAGTCAATTATTTCAGTGCTAAGGGAAAGCCAGCAGGACCTTCTGGAACACGGGCATAAATTTCAAAGATGTATTGAAAAGGCGGTCAGATCCTCATCCTATAGAGACTAAAGAATTCAGATCACACTGATCAAAGCAAGTGGTACAGCCCTGAAGGCAGGCATGTGGGCTGTAAAATAAAAACTAGATGAGTGAAATAACTTTTTTTTATGCTTCAACCACATGAAACAAAAGTGAAGTGTGTGCAATAAAAGGATGATGCTTGGTGGGCATCCAGGCACTTACGGTCAGTGTGGTTGTCACTGGAACTTCAGTATCCTGAGCTCTGAACAAAACCAAACATGCGCTGTGCAAGGAAACTAAAGCCCATGAGCTGAATAACTTCAGACAGTCATGCAAGTCCCCTCTGCTTGTGCCCTGAAATGAGGGGCAGAAGAACTGGGCTCTGATCCTCTTGCTAACTCTAAAATATATGTTTTTTGCATGGGTTTATATGGGTTTATATGACATTATATGACATTTAAATGACATTTGGCAGCCCCTTTTCCCCCATAATCTACATCTGCAGGTGTAATTATTTGAAAGTCATCAAATCCTACGTCCAATTAGTCTTCTATCTGGTTGTTGAGGTAAAGCAAATGTCTTTTAGGAGGGGATCTTTTTTTCAAGTACCATGATGCAATCTGGGATGTGACTTTAACTCGTAAGGAGAAAATCTTAAAGAACAGTTAAAGAACTACTATAAACTGCCAGAGATGATATGGAAATACTTCTTAAACCCTTTGTCAAAACTCAGTCTTGTAGCTAAAACTTGATTAATTTTAAATGTATTGTCTGGATCCCATAGATTATTTTTTAATTAATTTTACTGAAGGAATATTGCCCCATAACATTAGATAGATATAAGATGAGGGTCACTGTAAATCAACTTCTGTAGACTATACATTAATTTTACCATCAGCCGTCCAATTCTTCCTCTACCATATAATTGATTCTTTTGATCCAATTTTGGTTGAAAAGTACCTCTGCTGTTTATATAACCATGACTTAGCTTTTCTTGGTATTTATAGTCCATTGAAACTGAACAGAGAACAACAGTTGTTAACTACATAAAGGTCTTTAAGATGAGTCGTCTTGAAGTGGCTGACTTCAGGTTCTGAATGATCCGTCTTCTCACATCTCCACCCACATCCTCCTATCCTCCTCTAGCTCTGTCTCTTCCAGCTTCTCTAGTTTTCTTTCAGTTGCTGGACTGGGTCTTTGTGTGCACTGCTCCCTCTCCTCACGCGGTCTTCCCTGCTCAGCAGTTAATGCTGTGACTCATTCAGCTGTGGCTGAAGTGTCCTTTCCTCAGGAAGGACTTCCCTGATCCAGCCAAGGTCAAGCATTTTGATTTTAACTCTTGAAGAATCACATTCCTTGTTCCTCCAAGTGCCAGACTCAGTTTATGTGAGTGATCAATGAATGCCTTTTTCCTCTGTTGGTTTTTAAGTTCCAGTTCCCCGTGTTCCGTATTTGTGTCCGGAACAAAATAAGTGCTCAGTATGTACTTGTTGAATAAATAAATAAGTTCTGCAGATGGCATGAAGCCACACAATGACATTCTTCTTATACGTTTACAGAACTTGTGAAATAAAAAGCATCTATCTCATCTTAGAAAAAGCAAAACATGATGTAGTCTAATTAAGCAGCGGTTTTCCAACCAACAGGTTGCTCAGAAATTAACTGTTTTCAAATTAAGTGTTACATATTTGGTTGAAAAGTTGTCTTCAGAGGCAGATGCCACTTACTGCCACTCCCCCCGCCCCCAGGGTAAAATATAATCTGTTGTTTTAATAATTAGAAATTACCTTCTAAAATAGACTTAAAATAAATCAAGTTACCTGCACTCTTGCATCCTATCTCCAGATCTTTTCAGAACCATGTCCTTGATTAGGGTATAGTAATTATTAAGTTGAGGTCCTTGATAAAAATTTCTTCTGCTTAGGTTACGGAGAGAATGATCTTTTTGACTGTATTTAGTTGGATAGTTATACCACTGGCGCTCTGCAAGCCAGAGCTGATGTTGCTTATGGAGTAGTTTATAGGCAGGTGGACAGACAGACAGGCATGAAGTACCACACTAACAGCACTACCTGGCCAGGCCATTGTCGCTCTGGTGGCAAGAAACCCTTTCTCATGCCCACATTTCACATTAGTTATAAACACCCAATGAATCACAAGTCACTGATTAGTTAGAAGGAGATTGTCAGTCTAGAAAAGAGTCAAGTAATGTCAACAGAAGAGGAGGGAGGGTTTTATGTGGCCTGGGCCAGAGAACAAGAGTCAGAAGCTGGGTGCTGGTTTTCCCCATGTTCTCTTAACATGTAACATGTAACCCTCTCTTCTACCATGAGTGGAGGAATGCTTGTTTTACTTTCAGAATATTTGAAGATGTACTATTTTGTACTTTTTAAAAAACAAACTTATAAAATATTTTTAAATCACCCTGACAAGGCATGAAAAAGTATTTTCTAGAGGCATTCAAAAAATGAGCTAAGGAACCCAACAATCATGGCACATTTCCAAGATGACTGTGATAATGGAAACTAATTTTGCAAGAAGAGCAACACAGGTAATAGACAAAATGCTAGAAAGGTATCCAAGAAATCCACGGGGATGTAGGATAAATAAAAGATGGTAGCTGACCAGAATTCCAGGGTTTGAAGGAACTATAAAGATTCATTATAACAGGTGCATAAAAGAAACTTCTTCCTAAATGAAAGTAGGGCTGGAGAGGAGACTGCTCAGAGACTGGACATACTCATATTTTCCATGTTGTCTGTCTTCTAATGCAGACTTCCTAAGACATTTTGTGACGTATGAGTGTCCCTGGAGTGGGGTACAGATGTTGATCCCTTCAGTTGTCAGCTGAGGCCCGGGTGAGGTGGGGCTGGGGGCTGGAACTCCTGGACCAGACAGCTCTGGATATTAGCAACCACCTTAGTCTACCTGCCTCAGGGTGCCTACAGATATTCTCTGGCTTATGTACACCAGATAAAGAAAAGTTGGGGAGGGAATGCTCTAACCAGCAAGGAAGGTCAACCTACTAAAAACAGTAACGATAGTCTCATCTACAAAAGGAAATACAAGAAATAGGAAGGTCTGGGAGAGGCTTATTAGAAATGTCAAGAAGTGAGTAACGGTCTCTCAACTTTATCAGAAAAGGTGGGGATCTTTGTCCAGGCTCCTGGGCCTGAGCCAGAACTGGGCTGGTCTCCAGAGGAAGGTATGAGTGGTCCTCTGCAGTCATGGAAATTCTGTGTTTAAATTAGAAAAAAAATGGGACCGGAATGCTAAATCAAAGTAAATGCTCCCATTTTCACTTTCTTGAAAATGCCCTGCTTTCTCAGCAATTAGATCTCTGAGGGTCATTTTTCATTGAGGTTTCTCTCTGATAAAATTTATTTTGCAATCAAGACACTGTTTCCATACTCATTCCTCTTTAAAATAAATAAATTATCTGACACAGTTGTGGGAGATATTGAGCTGTACACACTGAGGCTGTTTCTGTTTTCCTGCTTACTACAGAACCCTGAAAATATGCCCAGTAAAAACTTACTTTCCTAGATTACCTTGCACTTTGTTGTGTTCCATGAAACCCTTCACCTATATAGTAACAACAGAGAACATCCTGAAACCGCCCTTTGCCCTTGAAGCTTAGACTGTTCCTCTTAGGTGACTAAAATGCAGATGCCATTCTGGGAGGAACACCTAATGGGACACAATAGAGCTGAGCCCACCCTGGGGTTCCTGTTATTTGAGGCAAACCAACCTCTCAGCTGGTTAAATGAACATATCGAAGCAATCTGTTACTTGACAGAAATATACCTCATGAGATCACCTAAGAACAACTCTATTGCATTAGGCTGTAGAAAAGATAGCACAGCGACTCTTGAACAATGTTAGGGTTAATTAGGGACAGGGACCCCTGGGACAGGCGAACATCCACTTACAACTTCTGACTCCCCAAAACTTAACCACAAATAGCCTGTTGTTGACCTGAAGCCTTTAGTGAGAACATAGTCAATTAACAAATATCTTGTATGGTATATGTATTATATACTGTGTTCCTACAATAAAGTGGGCAAGAGAAAAGAAAATATTATTCAAAATATCGAAGAAAGAGAAAATACATTTATAGTAATGTGCTGCATTTATTACTGCCATACTGTCATATTGTCATATTGTCTATTTACATGAAATGCATGAGTGGTCCCACTCAGTTCAAACTTATGTTGTTACAGGGTCAACTGGAATAGACTACTGGGCCTGCCATTAAGACACCAAGCGAAAAAGAGTTTCAGAAGTTGTGAAAGGTTTACACCAGTTGTGACATTCTGTTTCAGGTCCATTATCCTTTCTTAACGGAGTGAAAATTACTATGAAAAACAGCCAGCTTGTTTGAATCCTCAAGAGCTGCATCATTTGAATACTTTTGGCTCTCAAAAGAATAAAGTGATTGGCCTTTCCCCCGCTAAAACTAACATATAATGATCAGTGATATCAAGAGAAGTAAGAACATAGCAATAATCTTCAGGAAATACAAAACAGGAACCCAGTGTTTATCCTGCTCTTAGTGTGCACTGCCAAATCATTGTTCAGAAAACTTTGAACAGGGTCACTTCAATGGAGTCACTGAGCTTTTAAAATCTAAATAGAATAATGGAATCTGTCCTTGTTACAGAAAAAGGATTTTTGTGCAGATATCCAAGGTTAGCGAAGCATTGAGTTTGCATATTAAATAACCTTTAAGATTTCTGCTTATGATTTCTTAAAATGGTGAATATGCTCTCAGTCTTAACTGAGGTCAAGATATACTGGATGACAAAGTCAGTCATAAGCAGAATAAAGAAAATGAAAGCAATACACACAATGCGGGGATTTATTGAAGCATTTTGCCTCATGGTTTCTGATAGTGCCATACACTGATGTGCCATAAACTGAAGAAATGGATATAAATCATAATATATTTGATTTTAGAACAGGCAGTCATGTGCAAATATTTTGTATTTGATTCATATATTCTAGGACAAGAATTGAGGGCAAGGTTCTGGAAGACTCGGCCACCACTGAATCTGACTACTGCTTCGACTGTGTGGCTACTGGAATTCTCCTCGTGCTTCAGCTGTTTTGTTAACAAAATAAGAAGCGAACCAGTGCCTGACTTATAGGATTGTTGTAAGGATACCTAATGTTTGCAAAGCTCCACAGGCACTCCCTACAGGTGCTGGCAGCTTTTTCCCGTTATCCGCCTCTCAATGAGGCAACGCACATGGGGTGAAAGGCATGGTTTTGAGGATAAACATTCCTTGCATTTCTGAATCTGCCCCTATAACTCCCGGATTTGGGCATGATCTCTGAGTTTCAGCTTCCTCATCTGAAAAGTGGGAGTATCATTCACTCATCAATCACCCTAGCATATCATTAAGAGATTGAGGAAGATAATGCATCAAAAGCCATACCTGGCACATAGCAATCATTAATCAATTTTTTAAATCAGGTTGAAAAGATTTATTTGCAAATATATTAATTGACCTTTGAAAAAAATGCACGTACTTTTACTTTGTTGATGGAGAAAATGAAATGAATCAGATATATGTAGATATTGGAATTTGATTTTCTTATAAGTTATTTCAGATAACCCCCACTCAGAGTTTTATGGGTTTTTGTTTTCTTCAATTAAAGAAGAATTTGTGGAATTGTTCAGCAACAGAGTTAAGGAAATCCCCATCTCTGCCAATGACTTTATCTACGGTGGACAAAGAAATAGCATTATCATTATCTGAGGGCTGAAGAGGACGGATAATGGCATTAAAAGGAATAACCCAAAAGATGTAGAGAAATGATTCCGATAAAGTCCTGTAAGAGTCTATTTCCCTTAGCAGGTAGGAAAAGTCATAATGCTATCCATCTTTGTTACAAATACAGCCATATGCACAGACTACAATTACAATGAACAATAAGTGAAGTATGAGTATCTCCATATTGTAGCAAAGATTATATTGCAAGAGAAAAGAAAGATTTTGGAATCAGGCAGACTTCAGGGCTTGGCTTCCCCAGAGTCATGTATTGTCCCTTTGGGCAAGTTACTTAATCTGTCTAAGCCTTGATTTTCATACACACACACATATACACATACATATATACACAAATACATATATATATATATATATATATATATATAAAATGCAGACAGCATCTGCTAATTTTTGAGGAGCATACTGAAAGGATTCAATGAGACTCTGAACATCAGCTACTTATCAAGTGCCTGTTTGCCAAAGGGGTTGGCTGTATCGTTGCCATTTAGTTATCTTCTTCTCAGTAGACTATAAGCTCCTTGAGGACAGGACTTCCTTTAAAAACACAAGTACAGCCAGTTCCCAGCACAGTGTCCGATCACTAGCATATCCTGAGTGAATATATATCAAATGAAGCAAAGCAGGGACAAAGCCCTGAATGGAAAACTAAAGCAATAGAACATAGAAGATTTGACTTGTTAAGTGAAAGTAGCTAAGAGAGAGAGACATTGACAAACTGAACTGATGTTCTGGGGAAAAGATTTACGTAAACAGTAAGTAAAAGACTTATTTTCTTCATACAACATATTTAGAACAGAAAGACAAATTATATAAGGAAAAAAAAAAGGTTGTCACAATAATCACTATGCTGCCTGAGGGGATGACAGACATCTTTAAAATGGGGCCATTTCTATTTATCAGCTATATTTTCTTCCTTTGTAGAATAATGGTAATAACCTTAAGTCCATGATATCTGTACACTTTGATTTCTTCTTTAATTCGCAGGAGTTTTTATACAAAACTCAGACCTTCTCTCTCTCTGCCTCAGCCTCACACAGCACCCACCCAACATTCTCTCTTCCCTGGATGAATGTCTTCACCTTGAGAACTAAAAGATTTTTATGCCTTAATCTATGCTGATTCTATCCTAGATGTACTGGCTTTTTGGATTGTTCCTATCTTAGGTTCCTGACTACAACCACTGCTTGACAGGGCATAGCCTGGTGATTTTTCAATATCAGTTTTGGCTTCCTGTATTTCTTACCTTTCACTTAACCTTGAATAATAATAGCTGGACTGAGCATTACAAAACCCATCTCATCCTCCCCATTACATTTTGAAAATTGGGGTATGGAGGATTACCTTATAGGAAAGTCATGATAAATCAGGGTCTGAGAAACAAGTCCAAGGGTGGGTGAAAAGGCACACAATGTAATACCAGAATATTCTAGATCCGAGAGGGAATTTTCACTGGGTCCTGTCAGGCCTGTGCCTGGAGTGCTCCAGGGCTTCTCCAGCGCCCATCACTACTTTCTTTTGCCTGAGAGAAGCTTTGATAGAGACTTGCTATTCGAACCTTGATGAACTAAATTAGAGGTTAATAATACCCACAAGAGTGGACTCATTTAAGTATCAGGTGATGGCTTCGACTGCAACAAAAAGAGTAGTTTAGAGAGACGTGAAAGTCAATATGAACAGGAGACAAGACGAGATTCACAGTAACTTAAGTGAGAGGAGAGTCAGTGGGGGAAAGAAAATCATCGACTATAATATCCTGAAGAGAAAATAACTAAAATTTTGAGCTTCAAAGTTCAATGTTCAATACCTTTTAGTTGAGGCAAAGTCAGATACTTGAATAGAACTAAGAGAACTCAGAGTCAGTTATAAAAGAGAACACCACCATTCTGATCATAGAAAAATGACTTGAAAATGAGAGAATTCTCAGAAATCATTTTTATTAATATAAGGTTTGTTTAGTCAAACTTTTCTAAAAATTAGAAACCTGCAGCTGAATTCATTTTATTTGGCAAGTTTACACTTATACCCTGTAATGAAGCTGACTTGCAAAGACAGATAAAGAGGACTTAATTCAGGTCACTTTTAGATTTGCATATACAGCCTTGGGTAAGAGAAGAAGGAATTGGAAAGGTCTTAACAAATGGTGCCCATCACTTGTGGCCCAAACCTGAGCTATAAATTGCAGCGGTTCTACTATTCTGTAACATGAACTCTGTTTTCATGTTACTGATTAAGATCTATCCACTTGGCCTCTTTTAAGAGACTTACACACATTTGAACAAGCCTTTGAAACTCCAAATTGGACTTCTGCACTACATTCTATTTTGGGTAATCACAAAGGTGCTGGAAATTTCAGGTAGTAACAAACATCACAGACTAAAGAACAGGAGCAGATGAGCGCAAGATTCTTGGGTTTCAGAGTGCATCCAAACTCGGGGCTCCAATTATTGTTTGGGGCGTTGAACTTACAGATCTAGGTCATGTTAGGTCATCTTTGTTGTGGTGATTTTATTCTTTCAGTTAATATAAATTGTTCTGGCTTCTTCCTTTTAACCTTCAAATACCAGCCAAAGGTCCTTTTAAAAATTTTTTTTTTATTTTAAGGAAAGGTGCATCATAGGAGCTGGTATTACCTGCCTTCTTATCGTCATGATAGACACCTTATTCTCATTCTAGAGAGCTTTCTTACTCGGATTTGAACTAATTTTAAAGATACTCAAAGCCTTCAAGTTTTTTGAAGAAATTATTAAAATAAAGTAATAGTAATTTCATTATCAAAATAGTAATCAGATTATTTTATAAATAAAATTCATAATTATCATTTATGTTACATATATTATATATAAATAATTTAATGTATTTATAAATACGATGTCTACAAGTAATTAAACTTATAAATTAGATAGATATAATTTCCAAATAAGGTCATGATTTTATTCTACAAATCATCACTATTTTTGTTTTTAAATAGGATAGGATAAATTTATGTGGGGCCTTGAAACATGTTAATGTCATACAACAGAATCATTCAAGAGGGACATCGTAACATTTCAATCAGCTGAACTTTGAATGCAGTTAAGCTCATTAAGCTCCTTTGTAAGTATTAAAGTTTCAAAAATGTACAAGGTGAGAAATGGTTATGTAATTGTGCTCTATTCCAGACTGACCAGCTTCTTTCTCCCTGTCTCTAGTGCATTTGGAAGTGAGTTTTAAATCTGAAATTTCTTCCTACACATATAAATACTTACAAATTCTTCCACTGTTTCCAAATCAAAGTGAGCAGTTCCTCATGGGTTGTGTTTGCCAATTCTGCTTCAACAAGAAGTAATACATCTACTGTGTTAAAAGGTTTATGAACGGTTCTTGCTCATGTCTAAGCTGTTGAAATGTGGCTCGAGTTTCGCAGACTTCGAGGGGGTAGATTAGGGGTTTTATTTCTTATTACTTATCTCCACTCACTGGTTTAGTGGATGTGTTAACTCTCAAAACTCTGTTCTGAGAACTAGCATTGTGGCAGGGTGTGATGCACAAGAACAACGAAGTAAGTAAATCAGTCTTTTAAAACATACTGATTGATATCCACAGAGCCACACAAAGACACATTTAAACTAAAACATTCCTGATGCTCACTTACATGATAATCACTGTGGCTTTACAAGAAACATAAATGTATCTGTGTCATTTCATCTGCTAGACATGTACTAATGGCTCTCCCCTACCCTAAGCGGTTCAGGACTGTGAACTTCGGGAATTACAAGATATCCGAGTAACTAGGTGATTCTAAAATTGTCATTAATTCTAATCAAAAGAGTAAAGAAACCTATGGATTCATATTTGACTCCATTTGTTTTCACAATCACACAGAGATGATATTTTCGTGTGACAGAAACCTTAACATGTAAAAGAAACTTCATGTAAAAAAAGAACACTAATTTCTTTCATCTTATAATAGTTCCTCGGGTTGGTACAAAATAACTCTCATTTCACAGCTGAATACTCTAAGATAAATTTATCACTTAAAAACTGAGTTTATTAATTTAGGGCACAATTCCAGACAACCCAGTCACATTTTCCTGAAATGAGCCACTGTGTAACTCGCCATTGACTGTGCTTTTGAAGTTGCTTCTTCATTCCACATCAAATAAGTGAAAAGAAGATCTGATGCGGGTACTTGGTTGTAAATATTCCATAATGTCTCTAAAACATTTAATCAGTAATTTGAAAACCAGGAGCATGAGGAAAAAGTTAAAAGACAGCACTGTGGTTCAAAGAGCATAGCAATGTGCTGTGTATGATGATGTTTATTGAAGTGACATTTTTCCTAATAACTTCAAAGTTTTTCTTTTTACATTTATTTATTTTTTATTGTGTGAAAGTGGATCCTTTAACAACTGTAGAGGCTTTCTAAGTACCATTTCTGAACGATCTGTATTTTCAACACAACTTAAAAATGAAATCTCTTTAAATTAGAATGAGTATGCTTTTATCACATTTTATTATTACCCAATAGTATGTACAAATTCACCACCAACATAAGGATAAAATATGGGGAAATACTTAAGAATACCATGCAAGTTTAAGAAAAGTTTTCTACATTTCATATGATCATGTGTTTTGTTCGTATAGGCTCATATACACATGGATTGGGCAATTCTGCCTCATATAAAAAGTATATGTAGAATCCCAGAGTATAAGCCCCATGAGGGCAAGGGCTTCTGTTGTCATCACATGGTACAGTGTCTAACTCATAGAAAAGTATCTCATGCCTGTGAGATGAATGATGAAGAATGACGCATAAAATAAGACAAGGCAGGTCATGTAATGCATAGTAAAGAGAAAAAATTTTCGAGAATAATTTTGGAATGCTTTTTTTTCCCCTTGTTTTAAATGCCTTGGGTGAACTCTTTCACCTGATGTGTTAAGACTTACCTTAAAATGGAATTGCTCAAAAATGTGAATATTCATACTTACTATCATTCTAGGTAATTTCTTAAAATTGTGAAGATTTAAGATTATTTTTCCCCAAAAGAGCACTCTCTCAGAGTGACCATTTCTTCTTTAGATTAGAGTACTACAGTTAACAAAGGGGAATTGTTTAACATGTAGCCACTGAATAATTCTTTTCAAACTCCACTTGAATGTATTTGGTTCTAAAGTAGAACTAATTATTCGTAATCCGGAGGTAAATCAGCCACTGCTAGTAAACAGGCCCACTGAGATGGAGCACAGAAAATCATGTTGGCAGTGATGAGTTTCCCAGTGGTACATCTTTTAAATAAACTTCTAAATTAGAGGCAAATTTTAATAATAATAGAATTGATAAAAAATTTATATTCAAAGACTTTTTAAAAATGTTTCTATACTGAGCACTGTAGCATTCTGTGGTCAGACATATTTACACCCAAGTACCAAAATCAGCTCTTTTTTCCATGCACTATGGTTAAAAATGATCGTTACCACAAAAACATTTTTGGTCCTCATCTTCAAGCACATCCTTATTTTGAAATTTTTGTAACTTTAACTATAGATTAAAAAAAAAGAAGAAAAGAAAAAATAATTCACGGTCTTATTATAAATAAGAGTCATTACTGACATTCTAGATGTTTTCTTTCCACCCGACCTCTTTTTTAATGTTGTGCTATTTCCGGTCTTTGAGAAGAAAGAAACTTGATGTATCCTCACAAAGAAATATTTCCTGAGAGAGTCCACAAATAAAAATAGAGAGAGAATGGTAAAAGAGAAAGATGACATTTTCTTTTGGATAATACATAGTTCCCACAAACAGGCAGTCCAGAAAAATACCGAGGTACAGGGTTTGAAAACTGGCCAACCCACGTTTGAATTCAACCTTCTCAACATGTGCGACCCTGTGCAATTTGTTTAACTTCTCAGAGCCTGTTTCCTCTTCCGTAAAATGAGAATAATACCCTCATCAGAGTGTTTCTGTGAATAGTCAATGAGAGGTATTTAAGGAATTTGGCAAGATGCCTAACACAGTATGCACTCTATGAATGGTAGCTATTATTATTTTTAAGAATACTTACTGTTTTTTCACATTCCTAACTAACCCTGTAGATCACAAAGCTCAATATCACATGACATGACGATTTATTTTAGATCACCCCAAGACAAACACAATTAAGCAGGTAAATCTATTGGAAAAAATCTTAGAATGTACTTATGCAAATACTTCAGGATTGTAGGATTAATTCAAATTCTTCCCTATTGGCACAGTTAATGGGAGGGATGGCTATTATTTGGAATTTAGCCTTTTGAAACTAGTGATCTCGCTCACATTATATCCTAACAACGTTTTTGCAGTTAATACTTTGTAAAATTATTGCCAAAAGATTAACTTGTCTTAATTTGATATGATTCAGTTGAGAACAGAAGATATAGAAGAGTGTCATTAGAGTCTTTAAAGTTTCTTAAATTTCAAGTTGAACTTCAACCGTTTAATTGTGTCATGATCCTTGAAAGTCGGGTGGTTTTGTTTCCCCCAGCCTCGGGATGTGAACCTGGGTCTTTGGTATGTAAGTAACTTGTGCCAGCAAGCAGACTTATCCAGTAGACCAACAGGGGATGCCTTGTAAGTTACATTTTATCGCAGGCATTTATATATAGAAAAAACAATATACATACAGATTCAGTAGTATCCCTGATTTCTGTCATTCATTGGTTGTCTTAGAATATTCATTGATAAGGGGAGACACTGTTTCCTTATATTTGGAAAGGTTTTGGCCATCAGTTCCTCAATGTATTATTTTTTAGTATTTTATTGCAGTAACTTTGTTTTACAAATTAAAATAAATTCATATGTATGTATGTACCCCATATGTGCAGTCTCCCCTTTCCTCAGATTTATGTCAGCACACCCTGCCTTCCACCAAATCACCAAGTGTTCTTCACCATTGTCCAGTGGGCTCCGACACCACTTGCTACCCTCAACCCAGCCTGTCCCCATTCCATTCCCTACTGTAACGTCAGGTCTATTGCAAGTATTCAAAGGTTGGTTTTGTTTCATCTGTTCCTTTTTTGTCCATTCGCATTCCACCTATGAGTGAGGTCATCTGGTATGTCTTTCTTCCTTTGACTTATCTCACTTAGAGTAATCTCCTCTAGATCCATCCATGTTGATTCAAATGACAGGGTCTCATCTCTTCTAAGGACTGTGTAGTATTCAATTGTGTATATGGACCACATCTTCTTTGTCTAGTCATCTGATGTTGGGCACTTAGGTATTTTCCAGTTTTTAGCTATTATGAATAGGGCTGCAATAAATATGGAGGTGCATAAATCTCCGCTGATTAGTATCTTTGTATCTTTCAGATAAATACTCTGTAGTAGGATGGCAAGATCAAACGGGATTTCTATATTCAACTTTTGAAGGAATCTCGATACTTTGGTGGGTTTATAATTGAGAAAGTTTAAATTTAATTATTTATATGTGTGGAAATAAATATTTATTTTATGTCGTTTATTTGCTCTGGAGTCAGGTTCGATTATGTCAAGGCCTCTCTGGAGGATCCCCAGTTCTCACTGATCCCAGGAGGTATTTATTGATGACATAGCTACTGTTTATTGTGAGGCATTCATTGTTGTGTAACAGCACATGAACTATTTCACAAACCACAAATAATGGTCATATGATCTAGGCATAACCTCTTCACTATTCAGGTACCAAACCTGGCATTGAAAGGTGTCAAGCTGCCTGCTAGAGGTCACAGCTCTGTGAAAGTCAAGTCCATGACTGGACTTGTATTGTAGTTGCCTGCAAACTCCTGCCCCACCTGCTTCTTCCTTTTCCTGAAAAATTGGGGAGACTAGCACACAGGATTGAGGAACCTTGTCTTTGGCAAGATACCAAGGAAAATCAGTTATGGAATATCAAAACATTAAGAAGCATTTAAGTCCCACTTTCTTTTTCAAAATGAAAAAAAACACTGCCATTGACTGATTTTTAAAATCCAGCAACCAAGGATAAGTATTGCTAAGTACAATCAATGGCACTTCAAACTATAATCTAGAAATTAATGATAAATGCATCAAGAAATAACATTAGGCTGGGAAGATAGGAAAGGAGAATGGAGAGACAGATGGGAGAGGAGAAAGGACAAAACTAGACCAGAGTTTGGGGTAACATACATGAGTGCCTGGGGCCATGTTGGTGCTTAGTGCTATCTAATGAGGCAGAGCTCTACTTTCTTATATAACGTACTACAGGGAAAAAATGGAAATTATTGGATTTATATTTTTAAGGTAGGAGGATTTTCATTCACAGAAATCATAGATACAAAAATCGAAGTAATTCATCTTCAAGTTTTGGGCTGACACTAGAGCTATAGATGCACAGCCCATCCCAACCTCTCTAGTGATTCTGTCTATCTGAGAGAATTCCAGGTTACTTTCCCTTGTTCCAATGTTCCTTGACCAAGTCAAAATGGGAATGGGTGTGGGGAGAGAGTTTCCTAGAAGATGAAATGATAATGAGGAGTTGCCAGGTCCCTACCAGGTTGGGTACTCCATGGACCCTTGACATGATGCAGGAATTGGTGTGATGACTTTCTAATATGATTAAGGTCTTCCTGCTTGTGTGGGATGTTGGGGAAAGGCATAGCCAGATTCATGCAACTGAAGCAACCTGGCCTAGGGAGAAGCTGCTTTTTGTCTAGTCAGGAAAAGTGGACACTAGTGGTGATACCCCAGAGTAGCTCAAACTCAATGATTGTTTTATTAAATACTTTGCATTTGATTCACAAAAGACAAGTGTGTCTACATATGACGCACAAAACACAAATTGTGTGTGGTCCTGTGACCTCAGTATTATGCTCCTGGTCTTGTGCTAAGAAGAGCCAGATACTGGGTTTAACACTTTGTGATCATATCTTGAAACTATTAATAATTTTTGAAAAGGCATTGAATTTTTGTCTTGCACTGGGCTCTGCATACTATGCAGCAGTGCCTGGTTGTATGAAATTTCAGCATACATCATCAAACCCTGAAATTTCTGAGGCCCCAATCTCACATTCCATACCTTAAAAGATCAGAGTCAAGGGTAGTTACAACACTGCCCTCCTCCCTACCCTGCCGCTGTACAAACTCTCTTTACTAGACCATGTTCTCCTACACTACCTGGCATAATTGGGATATGTTGTGTCGAATACAACATAGATATAAAAATAGGCAAAATAGGGAATTATATTTTATATTAATTGTGTATTGAAATCACAACATTTGGATAGTTGAGTTTCTAAAATGGTTCTTTTTTACCTGATGTCATCTATTTCTCTTTATCCTTTTAATACGGCTACTAGAACATTTTAAATGTTCTTCTGAGAGCTAGAAAATTATCTCCAGCTGTCTACTAGGCATCTTTAGCTAGATTCTTCCAACAAATATGCCAATTTTTACATGTTCATACATCTCCCCCCTACAGAAAACAAAGTGCAAAAGGTCTTCTCCATTCCCATTTGGAATAGAAGCATCCCCATCTAGCTGCCCAATCTGTCCCCCTTGAAATCCGTATCTTTTTTTCATTAGTTGAAAAGTACAAGTAGGAATGAAGATGAATAGGCAGACAGGCAGGGAGAGAGAGAAGAGGAAATATTTTTATTTTATTTATACTTCAGCTGTTTATACTAGTTGTTTTTCCCCCTACCCAGGGCTTGAACCCAGTATGTGGTCTGTGCTCCTTTGGAGATGATTGACCTAACCACTGCACCACTAGGGCACACCAAAATTCCATATCTCTTAACACTCTATATCTTGCTGGATGAGCATTATCACGTCTTTCTGAACCCACGAGTCTTCAGTTTTATACCACCTTTTACCTGGATCTCACTGAAGAGTCCCATTAAAAGGGTCCCTTCAAAACACATGTATGCATGACTTCAGAAGACTTTAAGACTCAGAGATCAGTAAATGAACCACAGATATTAGAAGGAGATTCTTACTACAAACTTCTATTCGAGAACAACTAAAAAACAACAGTTGCGGCTGACATTTCTGGAACCCCCTTCATGTGCTATATAGGATATATAATACACATATACTCCATGTTTGGTACTATGTTATGCTCAGTGAAGACAAGGAAACCAACCACATTTCAGGGTAGCTTTGGACCTTGGCCTCCTTTACTTTTGACAGTTTCGGAGCCAAGAGTTTCACTCAGTGATATATGAGTCCAAAATCCGTGCTTGTAAACAGCAGCCCCCTGTTTATGACTCCCCATTTCCTCTTTAAAACATTGTTGAAGAAATCTCACCTATATCAGACTCTCAAAGTCACAGTATTTTATATTAATAATTTTTTAGTGTCTTTAGATATTTAGAGTCAGTACTTAAAGGAGAGAGTTGTGAGAAGGTACTTTTCTTGGTATGTCCTCTCTCCTGTCCCTGGCTCTCCAGACTTGTACTCTTAATTGATCATTTGGACAGGACAAGGCTCTCTGTGGCTTCACACCCACACTCCACCTCTACTTGAATTCCTGGACCTTACTCATATCTTGTGACAAGGCTGTCCATTGGGAATTTCCTCAACCTCCCTTCTAGCTCTTGGCAGTTGAGGGTCACCATTTACTCAAATCAGTCTAGTGCTCCTAAGCTTCCAGTCTCTCCCACTCCCATGAGGCTGGGCTATCCCTTGTCTTTGGGTCTTATCTCTTTGCTTTCTTTTCTGGGGCCTCACTCCCAGGGACTACTCCCAGACCTTCCTTCTCTCCTAAAGGAGTTTTCCCTGGGGCTATAAATAGGGTTGGCTGTTATACCACAAACACGCTTTTTTATTTTTTTTATTTTTTATTTCTCTTCCTACCTCCTCTTTTCTTTCTACTGTCTCAGTAAGACGCTTCTCTATTTCTAGTTGTACCTGTTGTTTCCACACCTTGCACTGGAAAGAAATGCTTCTCAGAGTCAGTGACTAACTCTATAAAATAAAATCCAGTGGATCTTTCAGTGAGCTGAGTTCCATTTCTTCTCCTGTAAATAGTGATGACAGGACATCCTTCACAGGATGACTGTGGAAGATTAAACAATTTATGTGAAAGCTGTAAGGGGGAGCGAAAGAAATGTTAGCTGAGTAAAACATTTTTGAAGCCTAAAAAGCATTTTCCCAAGCTATTGTCAAAATCTCACCTTATTAAGGCCCAACTGAAATATTTTCCCTAGTCAACTTTCCTGATCTTTACAAAACCTCCATTCTCTAAGCTAGCTATCACCATACTCTATGACTTACGTCTTAGGACAATTAATCTCTATATCTACATTGTATAAGAGCAACTTCTGTGTTGCTGGGTTTTTTTGAAGGAATAAATCTATCTCCCTTGTAGCACTTTATTTCCTTCCATCCATCTTCAATTATAGTACTTAGCGTTCTTGTCTTATCTCTTTCATTAAGTTGTAAGCTCTTTTAATAACTTTCTGACTCATTTTCTTATCTTTTATTCTAAGCTAAACACATAGTAGACCCTTCACAGGTGTGCAATCAATGAATAGATAGAAAAACTAAAAAAATTTTTTAATATATTTTTTTTTTAAATTTTTAAATATACATTTACAGCTTCAATATCTAGATTGGAGTTGGTTTTCTCCCTTTGTCATACCCAGAACTGAGACTATTTCTCATTCTTTGCTTTTCCTACCAAAGCTTTCCTTTCATTATCAGAAAAACATTGGAAGGGATATGACCAGATAACTTATATTAATGTACCAACAGTCAAAATAATATTCTTCAAATCTGGAAAAAGTAGAGTTAGAGAGTTTGCTGGTGTCTGCTCAAGCCATGGGTAGACATGGACATCTGCATATATCCTAGAATACTTGGCACTTAGGAACTTACACATTGATGTGTTTATTGTTAAAAAATAACTTGGGAGTCTTAAAGTCATTTGTCACCTGGCATACTTGCCAGATGTGATTTTATTTTCCAAAATAACATACTGACCAATTAATAATCTAACTTTTGAGGCAATGACATTTCTATGTCAAGCAACAAAGAGCCTTTTTGTTTTGTTGGTCAAATATTCTCATTTTCTGAGAATCTTTAGATAGAATACATATAGATTTATGAAAAATGCTTTACTTTAGGTTGGAAACCAGAGCATTTGAATTTCAAATCAATATTTTTCCTAATTTCTAATGAGTTCAAAAGTTATTTTGGTTGAATGACTCCATTAAAAAAATATTTGGAGGACCAGGATCCTTCTAGGTTCCAACGATTAGGCTCCTGTTCCTTCCTCCTCACAGGCCTTCTCTGAACCATGGAAACCCAGCATCATCTCTCAGAGACTGGCTAGAAGAGAATGCTATAAAATGACCGAGGAGTCTGGGAAAGAGGCAGTTCATGAATGGAACATTCCCAGGAAACTTCATTTTATGATTATAATCTCTTAGTCCTTGACAGTTGCAAAGTTAAAGATCAGAGCCAAAAAGCATGAACCAGAGTTTTGAAGGCATGTTTTCCCCATTCATTCCAGAGGAAGCAAAAGTTTAAGGTTCAAAGTGATTGTGGTATCTTTATACACCACATAATAATATATAGATCAAGTTAAATTACTTCACCAGAAAACTGTCTATATGAGACATTGAAAGGGCATTTGGGACTTTGGGTCAAAAGGAGGGTGATTTTCAAAATAAACTAGATTATTTATGGTTTTGATTGCCATTTTCTCTTATTTATAAAATGAGGGTATTGGAACCTCTCTTGGCTGACAAAAATCTAAACAATCATTTAAAATATGCTAAAAACAACTTGTGCTGTTCAGAAGATTTCTGATTCAAGGGAAAAAAGGTCATATTAACTATAATATAAATCAATCAGTTGTGAGTCTTACAAATTAAATCTAGGTAGAAAGGGAGTGAGTGATATAATCAGCTTTCCAACCACATGTATAAACAGTCATGTTTCTAAGTAAAATCAGTGTTGAAGACTTCAGGATCTACTACCAGTCATCTGAATAACTGACTTAAGAAATCCCCTTTCCCAAAAGAGATCTATTTTCAACAAATGAATAATAGTTTTCCTGATAACAGAAATGCTATGCTTTCCCACATTTTTTTATTATCTTCTTGATTGTCAGAGATAACTATGATATAGTTAAGTTGTTCAGGAGATTAAGTTCTAGGGGTAAAGTCTAGAGGGTTTTAAATGGATTAGATTCTTTTGGTTATATCATGATTTCTTCTGTGGAGGAAGTCCGATGACTTAAAAAGGACTACTCTGATAATTACCTTAGTGTGGTACATAAACATTTCATCTACTCAAAACAAATCAGAAGACTATAGCAAAACAAAAAACATTTAAGGATGTGTAGACTGAATTAATTTTCTCATCATGATAGTTCCATGGAACCAAAATACTGTTTATATTACTTTCTTCATCTCTTCCTTGGTCTGTTTTGTTGACATTTGATAGAGCAACCTACTTGGTCTTACCTTCTTTCTTTTACTCTTGGCCATATACATGACAGGATGATGGGGGCAAAACCAGAAATAAAACATTATTGCTCATTGGTGGATTTTACTTTCATATAGAAAGATTAGGCACACGACAGAAAAAGGTCATTGATGTAAGATTAAAAATTATTCATTTTATCAATAAAATCTTTTATTTAAATTGTATTTTAAAATAATCTATTGCACAACATGATAGGAGAATATCTAAGAAGGTGTAACTAAATATGTTTTTCATTAACTTCCTTTTTTGGGAAATAGTTTAAGATCACATGATATACATCTGGAATATTCTAGTTAATATATCCTTAAAGGTTTTGTGGATGTGCCTTGGGGGAGCAGGAGTTGGGCACAGTCCACACACATCCCAGGGGCCTGGGTTTGCATCCCAGGACTGGCAAGAACAACCGGGAGGAACAACTAAATAAAATAAAATGTTTCTTCTTCCTCTCTCTTTCTACTTGTCTGCTCACTTTCATTCCTGCCTGTATCTTTCCTTTAAAAAAAAGCTTCATAGTGTACCAGATTCTTCATTAAAAATTAATATATATATATATGAAACTTTTAGGATGGTAACTAGCACAGAGTAAACAATATAATTTATTATTGTCAACCTCTTTTGTAATGAAATGGAATAACATTTTCCTGTAGTTTATTGAACGAATGCTAGTCACTGAGGTTTCATTGTTTTCACAAGTTTAATCAAAGGCAGCTATTTTGATTGACTATAGAAGATCTGCCAGACCTCACAGCTTTCAACTTCAAAAAATGTCCCAGATTATTATTTTTCTATCCTGAATTATCTGCATAACTGCTTCTTAAAGCCTTAAAATTAAGATCTAAGTGTTGCAACATTAGGTTTAAACTTTTCTTTAGTATGCATATTTAAAAAGGAATTTAAAAAAATCTCTTTACAGTTGATCATATTGCTTGATGAATGTGACAAGAAACAGAGGCTTTAAAAAAGTTAAGGGTACAAGTCCATTTTTCTTGGTGTCTGAATTATTCACTCAATGATGTGTTACATTTGAGCTTTTGCTCAGCTTCTGGTTATATTCTGGTTTTGCTATAATTGTTAAAACAATGCTTCTCACCAGGAAGACAATATTTTGCTTTTACAAATATTAATGTTATCTAAAATTTTCACCTTTTTTGTGTCTATCTTATGACTTCCAAAACCCAAGAAAAGGTATAAATGATCATTTGATCATTTTCTCTCTAAAGTCAAGCAGCACTTTTTAATCATTGTGCCAACATTAGCAGAAAGCCAGAGGAAGAACCGATCACTGTGAATCATTCATTTATTCAACAAATACTGGCGGAACCTTTAATATGCTGACCTGTTTGTGGAGGGCCCACCATGTGCTCCTGGACCTTTTATTTTTCCCAGACACCTGGCCCTTCCAGACCTTGCCACTGCTACCCTCCTGATCTCCCTGTACCTGAACTGCTCTGGGTTGGTGCTCCAGCAAGTCTCTTCACAGTTCCAGAACAACCAACTGACTTGCAAGTTTTTCTCTTCACTCCTCCTCATGCTCCGCTACATAAATTTCCAAATCTAGATACTGAGAGGCACATTCTTTTCAAAATATTTTCTCCCTCACAGGATATATCACATAGTATTTATTATACTGCAATTAAATATCCGACAGATCAAGTGCACTTGTTTCAGAAAGCACTTGACTGTTTCACCAGAAGATACAGTTGGCACAAGGACAGCTGAATGGTTGTTAATGAATCTCTTTTCCTTTGTTAACTTGAACACAGAAATGTGAAATCATGGGGTCTTGAGCACCTACAAAATAGTTTACTTTTAAGCAAACAAGTGTTGCTTTCTTAAACTTTCTGGTTAAAGGTGCCAAGTGGTGGAAAACGGGACAAAGTGCTGAGATCTGCTATTCATATGACCTACAGAGGCAAGAGTGGTGGACTCCTGTGTAGGAGGATGATTCCTCACAGGTGTCTTTCAATCGGCAGAGCTGCTGTGCCTGAGCCCAGTCACCGTGTAAAGGGTCGCATGTCTCTAAGAAGACTACTTACTGTCCCTGTAAAGAAGTTGGTGCAAGGATTTCAACTTTTTAGAGGAGAATGAATATTTTTATCATTTCTCTGTATTGAAACTTAACATTCTTCATCCCATTCTCTACCTGTATTCATAGAAGCATTTTAGAACAAGCGCTATAGCTCTTGGTTGGAAGTCTGTTTTTTGGCATGTGTGTATACATATATATATATATATATATATATATATATATATATGTATACATAAAATGCTTTTTTTAAAATTCCTTACAGCTGACCTTATGAGCCACATATGGCTCTAATGGAAGCTGAATTGAGTAGCACATCAGGGGATTTGGGAGCCTGAGAGGTTTATGCTGTTTCTCACATAAAGTCAGTCCTACAAAAAATTTACTAGAAAAAATAATCTATAAAGAAAACCTATTTTTACATTGACTGAGCCAACTTTTCTATGTAAAGCAGAGGATAGGATTCATGGTTAAAAAAGTATTTTTGATGTGCAGCTTATACCAACTATAGGACTGAGAAAAACTGACCAAAAATTGGTAGAAAAATTGATGTCTAGGTTAAATGAAAAATGCCAGAGTTGATGGAGCAAGCAACAGAACAAATGATAGAAATCCCAAAATACCACTGAATTTTTCAGATAATATTCTTTATTGAAAAGAAATTTTCCTTAAATTGTAGCATAGCTACAAAAAGAAATCAAGTCATATAATGAGAATGTTGTGGTTTTGTTTTTTTAGTGGTACACAGTTTCTTGAAAGTGAGACTATGGTTATATTCAGGACAAGTGAAAGCTTTCTGGATTTTTTTTTTAAAGGAAAAGGTGCAGGCAGAAGTGAAGGCAAATGGTAGGTACGTAGGTAGGTAGGTAGGTAGGTAGGTAGCGTAAGTAGGTAAATAGAAGCATTTTCTTTTCTTTTCATGTTTTAGTGGTTCACACTGGTTATTTTCCCCTGGGGTTGGGACTTGAACTCAGGGGTATGTGGCCTGTGTCCTTTGGAGGCGATTGAGCTAAATGCTGCTCCACCAGGGTACACCCTTTCTGGATTATTTTTTTCTCAAATAATGCTTTGAAAGGTGTAGAAT